>JAJOOG010003168.1:0-31798 GCA_029582565.1 Solanum infundibuliforme
GTCCCTAGGAGTTAGTATAAATAGGTGGTGCCATTCATTTGCAAGGCATCCAACCAACCAAGAAAGCAATCACTCAAGTGTAAAGCAATCTTCCAAAAGCAATACAAAAGCCTTCTTCCAAAACTCTCTCTTTGTTCTTTCTAAGTCTTTCCTTAAGCATTCTCTTAGCGATCCAAGTCTTAAAAGCTTCCTTGAGTTTACAAGATCTTGAAAGAGTAGTGAGTAAATTGTCAAGGGCCGCACGGAACTTTAGCCAACACTCTAAGTCCGTGACAACGTGGTATCAAAGCGAAGGTTTGCACTAAGGGAATGGCAACCGAAGGGAACGTAAACGCCGCTAGCACCACCAACGTCCGTTCGGATGGTGGAAAGAAGGCCCGAAAGGGAAAGAAACACCAAAAGAGTAATGAGGAAATGTTGCCGGATCCCACACCAAGCGAGGCGCTAACATCTCATCCACCTTCGACCACCGAAGCAAGTGACGATGAACGTGGCGAGGAGCCTATTGACGTCACTGCTGGAGAAGAATGGGTCGCAAGGGTTGAAGTGGCGAGGCAGGCTGTAGAGATATTAGGCCGGCGTTTGAACGTGGTTGATGGCAAGTTCAAGACTCTTGAGGACTTCACCCTTGAGGAGACCGAAAACATCCGCAAGGAGTTGGAGGGACGTCAGCGGGCCGAGCTTGAGATGAAGGAGGCTATCACTTCCTTGGAGTGTCGGCTCATGGAGGCGTTGAGCACGATTGAGACCATGAAGGCCGAGATGAAAGCACTCAAGGAAGGTGTGGCAGCTGGAGGATCATCGTCGCTTGACCGAGATAGGGAGGCCAGGGTCGAGGCTCCCAAGCCACCTATGTTCAAAGGCGTCCGTGACGCGCAAGAGGTGGAGAATTTCCTTTGGCATTTGGAGAATTACTTCAAGTGCAACGGGCTGAAAAGCGACGAGAGTAAGATCAACACCGCTTTGTTGTATCTTTCGGAGATGGCCATGCTATGGTGGAGGCGCAAGGAGGCCGAGATAGGGAAGGGGACGTGCACCATCAACACCTGGGAGCAATTCCGGGAGGAGTTCAAGAAAGCCTTCTTCCCTAACAACGTCATCTATGAGGCGAAACGCAAGTTTAGGGAGCTGAAGCAAACGGGCAGCATCCGTGCATATGTGCAGGAATTCACTACCCTCACGCTTCAAATTCCTAACCTCACGGATGATGATATGTTGTTCCACTTCTTGGATGGGCTGCAAAATTGGGCCAGGACGGAGTTGGAACGTCGGCAAGTCAGGACCATAGACGAAGCCATCACGCAGGCCGAAGCTTTGACAGACTTCAGGCATGAGAAGCCCGACAGAGCCAGAGGAGAAGAGATGAGAGGTAGTCATGCCCATGGTGGGGGAGATCGTGGCAAAGGCGAGGAGCAGCGGCCACATCCCAAGAAGCATGACACCTACAAGTCTGATGGCAAGAAGTCTGGACATCATGGCAACACAGAGAGGAAGACAGAGGTTGCCAACAAAGGTGGTTGCTACATATGCGGCGGGCCGCATGGTTATGCAAGGTGCCCTGAACTGAAGAGCCTTGGTGCCATCCTGCGAGAGCAGAAGGATAAAGACGCCAAGGAGCAAGGACAAGGCGAAGGGACGACGCAGCTGGGCTTAATAGGACTATGCGGAGCCATCACAAAGCAGCCAGAGAAGCCAAGAGGATACGGCGCGCAGTATGTCGACCTTAAGATCAATGGAAAACCCGCTTGTGCTTTGGTCGACACGAGTGCAAAGGTCAATCTCATGACCAAAAATGCAGCAACAAGGTTGGGGCTGAGTTACAAGCCAAGTAACGCCCAACTCAGGACGGTCAATGCACCCCCGACTCCTGTGAGCGGAGTCGCGCATGGAGTGAGCATCACACTAGGCGAGTGGCAAGGTAAGGCCAACTTCACTGTCGCTCCTTTAGATCTCTTTGACATAATTCTTGGGCAGGAGTTCTTCCAGTAGTGCCACGCGGTGATCGACCCCTACCTCCAACAACTTCTAGTCATGGAGCAAGGAAGATCATGTATGGTGCCCATGGTCAAGGTGCCGAAGACGGAAGGACAAGTCCGCCTAACGGCCATGCAGCTCGAGAAAAACCCTAAGAAGAAGGAGTCGACGTCTAGAGCCACCATTGCAAGTTCGAAGAAGGACAATGGTGCGAAAGGGTCCCTGTTGCCACACTCGAAGAAGGTTCCAAAAGGGAACAATGTCGTGATGCTAAAGAAGCCGCCGAGGCGCTTGCCTCCTAGGAAAGAGGTAGGCCAGAAGACCGAGCTAGAAGCGATACGGAAGACGTTGAAGGCGTTGCGCAAGGGGCTTAATCGAGTCAATGGACTATTGGCCGCGTATGCCCAAGGCTCGAATGACGATGTAGCAGCAATGCGACGCGGTCGTCGCATCAATAGGTGGGGGAGAGTGTCACGTCCCGCCACATCACAGTTAAATTTAGTGTCCGGATAAGGGCGGAAGGGTCTAGAGTTGTGGAGAGGTTTCCGGAAAACTCTAGAACCCTCTAGATTATTCAAGAAGGCTAGAGAATTCTGTAGAATTCTCTAGAATAACTTAGAAGGCAATGGAAGGTCCTAGAGTGTGTAGAAAGTTCTAGAGCTATGACCAAAGTGTAAATAAGTTTAGGGACTTGTACAGTAAATATTAATTACATTTTAGTCCATAGGAGTTAGTATAAATAGGTGGTGCCATTCATTTGCAAGGCATCCAACCAAGAATCCAACCAAGAAAGCAACCAAGAAAAAAAGTGTAAAGCATTCTTCCAAGCAATATAAGCCTTCTTCCAAAATTCTCTAAGTCTTCCTTTTCATTCTCTTAGCGATCTTAGTTTCAAAGGGCTTACTTGAGCTTACAAGATCGTGAAAGATTCGTGAGTAAGTTGTCAAGTGCCGCACGGAGCTTTAGTAAGACTATAAGTCCGTGACACTATGCTTCTTTTTGTCCTCTCCTTATTCTTTGTTCTCTCTCTTAATCACAATCTTCTTTTCTTTTTCGTCCCTTTCTTCTATTTCCTCCTTTTGATTTGCACTTTCTTCCCTCTTTGAATGTAGCTTTAGATGAAAGATAAAACACTCCTTCTCATTTTGGCCTTGCAATGCATATCTTGCAATATTTTGAAACGTAATTATGATTGATCTTTATCCACTTTTTCATAAGACTTCTTTCTTAGCTCAACATTTACTCTTTTTGAAAAAATCGTCCACAAGTCCACCTCTATTTTAACTCTCACACATCTAGGTTTGATCTTGTTTTGTGTTGTCATATCCATCTGGAGGGGCTTCCCTACTGCAACGTTGAACGGAAGAATAACTTTTTTTATCAATTTTTTTTATTGAAAGTAAGGGAAATAAGATCCATGTAATAACTGTTGTTGTTTCTTTCTTCAGATCAAATAAGAAATTATATTTAATGGTTCATATTGGATATGATCAGTAATTATGAGAGATGTATAATTTTGATTTAGAGAGTATATTCTACATATTTTTTCAGCTTATATTCAATGTTTGCTTTTCATATTGTTTAGGTGTGAGTTTCCTCAAATCTTGAATCTCTGATCATTCATTAAAAAAACTTTCTACAACTGCATATTGAAGATTCTTATTGATAATCATTTGATCGACCTCCTCCTCTTCTCATATGATTATTAGTTCACCATGTAGATATCCGACTTGTTCCAAAGGGATCAATTTGTATTGTGGTTGGGTAGGTGGGATTGAGTTTAATGAATGAGCATATGTAACTTTCGATGGTTATCCAGGCAAATCATGTTGTTGGGTGTTGACTCAGCCTTCAGTGATAGAGGCTGGCCAACAGCCAGGATGGCCATGGTTAATGACGATGATAGGCAAATTTAGGGTTAAGAATTTAGGTAGAAATCATTCAATTTCTTAATCTGTATAATTAAATATATTTGACTTTTTATGAATATATTTTAATGAAATCATGTGACATTTACCTAATTAATATAATTATTTTAACTACTTTTAATAGTACTTTTTCAAGATTCTTGAAACTTTAAAGATTTGCTAATTCTTATGGAAGAAAAAATAAATTAATTAAACTTTGTGAATTTCATGATAATTTCAATTTACTTTAATAAATGAGTATGAGTTAAAACTATAGCTATCAAAAAGGGGGGCCCCAGCCCCACCGAGACCAAGCCTCGTGGGCCAAGGAATTTGAAGGGCTAGGACGGGTCAGTCCTTCATTTGGATGGGCTTGAAAATGCTAAATCCAATCCAACCCTAGAAGGACCGAGGGCTGGGGCGGGCTAGCCCTTCTTTTTTTCTTTTCAAACTTTGTTTTTATGACAAGGGAAACTCATAGCCACTACCCTCTGGGTGCGCACATGATAAAATCCCCGCTCCTATGCAATAGCTCAAACTTATAATTCTATAACATCAAGAAAATGAGAAGATTTTCAAATTAACTATGACAAACAATGGTATTGTTTCAATAACACTAGCAAAAAAATCTACTGTAATTAGCATGTATCTCGCATACCAGATACGTGAGAGAGATAAAAGAGTGACAAGCAAGATGGGAGGGAAACGAGGGCGTGAGATTTTTCTATGTATCCTAGATACATGCGAATCTATTTGGATATAGTGTATCTAGAACAAATTAACCTAATTTTGAGTCCATATATTCCGAGATACATGTATCTGAACATACCAAAATCTAGTAAGATTCATAATATTACAACATAGTGTGTATTTAAGTAATTAGATTATATACTAGTGAGATTATTGTAAGCTATCCTTAAAAAGTTTTGGATCACGGGCCGACCCCGATCAAGCCTCAAGGCCAAGGGCTTATAATCCCTAGTTTTAAATGGACTTGAAAATTTCTATCACAACCCTACCCCAATAACGGATTGGGTCGGGCTGGCCCATGGGCTAAGCCCATTTTGACGGCTCTAGTTAAAACCCATAATAAACCTATAACCACCGATACAAATAAGTCAAATTTACTTAAACACAAATCAGACATACTTCACCTTAGTACTAATAACACAATTACAAGTCAAAACAATTAAATAAATTGATGAAAAAATGTAAGATCCTTAAAATTATGTATAAATTTTTTTTTTCTATCTCAATTCATGGGTCACACTTTCATTTTCAGTCCATCTTTGAAAAAGTCACATTTTTATAAAAAAAAATATTAATCAAATTGGGCATAAGACCATTTATTAGAAACAAAAAATCAAAGGAAAATTTTCAGAATGTCAATATTTTGGCATTTAATAGGACCCCTTAGCCACACTTTTAATAATAATTAAAAATATCAAAATTTTAGTTTATTATGTATCTGATTTATATATTTTTTATTTATTTGATTTGCAAAAATACAATTATTCAATAATAGAAAGGAGAAAATCAAGGGATATAATATGTTAAAAAAGGAACATATCACTTAAAATTCTCATCAGTTATAATTTCAAAAGTACACGACAGAGCACCCATCTCCCTTGTTCATAAATTTTCAAAAATTGATTTTTAACATTCCATTGATAATACTCAATTTCTGTTGAAGTGAATTCGATTCAGTTACGGTTTTTTCTGATTGGGAAGAAACTTTTGAAACAAACGATTAAAATTTCGTTGACAAACAATTTGGAGGAAGAATTCTCAACTGGAACTTCGATATAATCGGTGATCTCCAAAATTGGAACTTTTTTTATTATGTTTTCATCATAATTGTATATCAACAACTTTTGTATTTATTTGCTCACTTTACCATTGAAATTAAAATTGGTATTTTATTTTCATAGTGTAAACTAAAAATTATATCCCAGTGATCAAAATTGTATTACGTGACTGCCAAATATATTTTTCTTTTATTTGTATTACAAAAATATTATTGATTGTATCCCAATATAATCTAATCATTATATTGAATATGATTTATGAAAGGATACAAGATTCTGAAAAAGAATAGCATACATAGAGGAAATAATACAATCTGTTGAGGATTTATACAATATTCTAAAAAAAATATAAATTGACTGTGAAAGAAATAGAGATACAAGATTCTGAAAAAAATAACATACATAGTGGAAATAATACAATCTGTTGAGGAAGGATACAATATTCTAAAAAAAATCAAATTGACTGTGAAAGAAATAGGATACATCTATGCTTAAGAAATACAAATTCATTTGGCATAACTATTGGAATGACTACAAACTAAAAAAAGAAATACAATGTTTTTAATAAAAATACAAATGTTGGGTAAAAGAAAAATAATTGACAAACAAAAATTAATATGAATACAATTCTAGTATGAACACAATTTTGCAACCTTCTTCTCTGAATCTCTTTTTCTTCTTCTTCTTCTTCATCTTCTGCTATGTTTCTTTTTTCTGATTTTTTGTTCACCCAACTCAAATTTGAATCTGTATTCACTTGTGCATTAATAAAACTTTGTCTCGTCATCCAAAAAAGTTATTAGTACCCAAAAAAATTAAATAATTAAATTACAATCTGAAAACACACTAGTAATAAAAAAGAATACAATATTGAAAACGATAGAGAAAAATGATTTCTTAGATTTAAACAATCTGTATAAAATGTTGAAAATCTTTTGAATGAATTATGAGATTTCTTAGAACAATGGATGAATTTCGATTTAAACAAGATAAGGTTTAAGTTACTTGAGGAGAGAGAAAAGATAGAATGTGGGTAAAAAATTAGAGAGAGAAAAGTGGATAATGGGATCTTTTTTTTCTTTTCACTGGTAATGGGGTAAAAAAGTGGGCCCAATTTGAGAAAAAAAAGAAAGTAAATAAATTATATTAGGATACATTATATTTGCTAAATTATTGACATATTGACATTTTTAATAATTATTTTAAAGTGTAGATGTTGTTAATAATTATGTTAGGAATTTTGACTAGTTTGCTAAACGAAACTATACATAACTTGGGTCCAAAAATGACCCAAGTTCAAAACCAAAAGAAAAGAGACTCGCTATCCTAAACAATATTCCTCAACTAAAGAACAACACGAGTCAAAAGCAAGAAAAGAGAAAATCTATAGAGAAATAGCTGAAAGATGAACAATCGAATCTAGCAACCTTTGATGGCTTCAATTGAATCATTCACCAATCATAGAATTTTCACCTCAGAGCCTAAAACTTAGGATACCAAAAAGTGAGCTCAAGTGAAATTCACTTCGACGCTTTAAATTTTCACAAACGTCATGAATTCGATCTCTATCCAACGACATTATTGTTCCTTATCATTGTGATTTCATAGCTAAGCATTCAACCATTAATACAGAACAATGATCATATTTCTTTGCTTCAGTATATACAAAATTGTCTTCTCCATCTCTAATACAGTAGACACTTGAACTTTCCCAATGTTTCCTCTACAGACACTATCACTGTTACACTTGTAAAAACTCATTTCTAGAAACTTCCCATCTAATAACTTTACAAGAAATTAATGGAGTGCGTTCTTCAAACATTTTCACCATCAAAGGCTATGTGCTAGGAATTTCTTGTAACCAGGGATATTTAGTTTGAGCAAATAAATATAAATTCCTATTAACCTCCATATTCATCACATACCTTGATATCTTTCTCCCCCATCACCCCCGTGTTTAATAATATTCCTCATTTTCCAAATATGTCATAAAATAAACATTAGCACTACTTTTTACATAGGTTTCAACTTGGTTACACAGCCAGAACTTTATCATTTATCAATAGTATGTTTAACTTGAAGAAAAGGGATATGAAGGCCTATTGTGTCACACCTCAATTCCCATTAAGACGGACTGGCACCTGATGCCCTAAAGGCCCGAGAGAACCAACATATAACATGTGCTTACTATGCGTATAACTATAAATATTTTAAAATTGTGAAAAGTCCATATAGGATGCAGTGATACGAACCAACACAAGTAGACCCAAAACTTATATACAAGACTTGGCCGTTGAGGCCACAACTTCTTAAGAGACAAGACACAACTGAACTACATACATCAGCATACGAAGCCTCTAAAATATAGAAAACCTTAGTTTAGGGTGGGACAAGGCCCCACCTTACCCTTAACTGTCATACAGTAACAAGATAGGTGTCAAAGACTCGGTAAGCCCCGAATCAACCTGGAGCCTCACCAATACCAATTGAGTATTTGTGCTCCTACTAAAGAAGTCTACTAGTTGGAGTACCTGTGCCAGCAACATGAAATGCAGTGTCCCCCACGAGGGACGTTAGTACAAAAAAAATGTATTGAATATGTAAGGCAATAACATATGTAAAATAAAGGCTCAAATGAAGTCAAGTATCAATATATAAGTGCATAGATCGAAATAGAAGACCACATTTGTTTACTTTTGTGGGATCATGTATGTTACATTCTTTTCTTTACTTTTCTGTACTTTATAATCTTTGTAAGGCATGTGATACAAATGACTTAGCTGATTAGTGGTAGAAGAGGATGATGACCCATGCTAGACATTTTAACCCCTTGGATGATGTCCTCGTAATTACACAAATTGATCGGCCCATGCTAGGCTTTCTCCCCTGAGCTGCCACCCTTCTATACCAATTGGGATCGACTCATGCTAGGCATTTTCTCCTGGGATGCCACCCATAATTATACAGATTGCTTCACTTAGTTTTTTTAATCTTTGAGATTGTTGTTTTGATGGTCATAATCATTTTTGAGATTTGGAACTACGGACCAGTAGTAGAAGACATGAGAATAATAACTTCAAGACAATAATAATGACATAAGGAGCTATGAAGCATCAATGCATTACTTATAAGCTTAAATGACACAATTGACTTCAATTGACTAAGACGAGAATTTACCAAGCTTGTTGTTGCGAATACCATTTCTATACTAGCACATAGGAGGATAATTATACAAATGTAGAGTAATGAACATATAATGAAGTAATTCAACACACTAGGAAGAGTAGAAAATATCGTTAGCTATTTGGAGATCGTATGTTGTCACTATGTTTCCCTTACTAGGGATAGAGATTAGAAAATTCACTTTGTTGATAATAATTGCAATTACCAGATTTCATGTAATGAAATATGGAATGGAACAATCTTACATACCTTATTCTCTGACCAGTACAACTATCACGATTCAGCCTCTACTTTTAGATGTTAATCTACAATATAAGTCATGATAAACTAAAATCAGCAGCTATCACATTGTGGGCCTTGTAAAGCAATAGCTAACTTTGACGGACAATGATCTCATACAACCCTTAAACAAATGTGTATCACCACACCCTCATTCTCTGTCCAATACATACCTTAGATATTCGTTTCCAAGATTACCCAAGCTGCCCCAACAACAATACATATAACAACCCCAAATATTCTTTATCATAGAAACCAAGTATTGAACTCACTATTTCTTGAGTTCTTAATAATAACATACCCATAATTCTTTACTCAAACTCATGCATAAAGAGGACAAAAATAGAGTAGTCACCTTACCTCAATTTATGCAACCTTTCCTTTTAACTTGAAATCTTCAAGAACTTCAACTTCCCTTCACACTTAAACCAAAGAAGAAGATAAAAGTATCTAAATAATCAAGAAAAGTGAGTAGCAGCTTGTGGAAACATTCTGCCTTTGTACTTATACTTGAGCATAAATAACATGTTTTCCTAATCATTCATGGGAGAATTAAGCTAAATCCATAAGTGTTTTCACTTACCTTGTCTTAACAACCCTAGAAGAAATTTTATGGCTGCTGTTTTAATCCCTAAGAGAAAAGAGAAAGAGAGCTGTAGTTAATTCTCAATTTTATGTGTTAAAAAGAGTGAAATAGCAGCCAATACTTATCTTATATTGAGCTTTCTTGACCCTTAAAAATATCCTCTAGAACTTCCCTTTTTTTTAGCTTCATTTTCAGCCACTAATTGGTCAAACATGTGATGCACTTGCTTATGTACATGACGCTGCTCAAAAAGTCAAAGTAGGTGATTCACCTACTTGCCATTTTCCATTGTTGGGCTTAACTTACATTGGGCCTTGACAGATTTGACTGTTAGATTTTAATTTCATTTTCATTTTATTTAACTTAGTTTGGGCCTCAACTGAGTCCATCAACATAGGCCTAAATCTGATCCATTAATCTTGTGCCCTTTAACTAGATCCATATAACTCAAGTAGGTGATGCCCCTAGTACCTTAATTAAGCTAAGCAAGTAGTTCACCATTTTATTCCAATCTCTAAATATTAATCCTTTTTGCCTTAATTTGGCACTTAAATTTGAGCTTTAAACTCAATTACCACCTTACTATCTCGAGTTTAAATACTTTCATCGGAGTTAACTTGTAGTACACATGCTGAAACGTGCAAGGCATCACATCACCTTTCAAACTAGTTTAAACCAATACTAATCATATAATAGACATGATCCCTCACCTATACAATAAGAATATGTCAAGTATCATATAAATAGAACTAGCATATACGTAATACGGGGTGTTACATATTACTCCCGCAAAATAACTCTACATATGACTAGATTCAGGACAGGTCATAAATAAATTATCACAGGTCTCTTACACACTGTTATTGCAACAACAACATAGAACCTCTTCAACTAGTACCTCTCCTATAACATTTTTATAATTATAAATAATTTATTTTAAAATTTTCTTTTTTTCTTAATGAAATAATTTATAATCTTACAAATTATCAAAAAATAACATAAATTTCAATAATCTTTGATTTTTCTTAATTTGTGTTAAAGCAAACGATACCACATTATTGATACCGCAATAATGAGATCAATCCAATATTTTTCGTTTTTCTTTTTTTTACTAACCAAATCATGACCACCCCTCCCTTTAGTTAGTGGGCACTGGTTACAACTACTCCTCAGTGTTGGCCCCATCATTACAGTAACTAATGTTCCTACCATTCAACTACTACTTGTGTTTATTATCTTTTTATTGTGTTCGAGTTTTGAATATAATTTTTTTTATTGAAAGTGTCACCTTTTAATGAGTCTTACAATGCTTGATTTAAATAATTAAACTTTAATATAAATTTTAAATATCATATGAAACAAAATAATCTTTCATTGTGTTAATTCGGGAGCTGATGAGGAGTTGTATTTTGTCATCTTACTTCTGCAAACCTGTCATAATTTACTTCTTCCTATAAACTTTTTCTTTTTCTGAACTTTAGGGGCTCCTACTTGCTATTCAAGAAAATTTAATGTGAGTAAAAAAGATAAGTATCAACACACAAAAATTTGAACCAGGTTTTCAGCTCAAACACCTGTCAATGTGATTAGTCAGTTAGAGTTATTAACTGGAAAATGTCTATTTTTTTTTAACACAATTTATACCATTCACTTTTCATTTTAATCGGTCCTAAAAAAATATATATTTTTATATTTAATAACAATTTAATTTTAAAATATTTATTGTATTCTTAGTGAAATAGTGTATTGCTATACAAATATCTATCACTCATTTAAGATCAAATTAATTTATTTATTTTTTAAAAAAACTACAGCATATAAAATAAAATGAAAGAAGTAACCCCCGTTTCATATTAAATGATATTTTATTAAAAATATTTTTACCTCATATTACTTGATCTCTTACTAAATCAAGATAGAATCAATTAATTATTTTTCATTTTATCTCTACAATAAATATGACCTTTGAAAGTGTAAGTAAAAATTTAAATATCCAAAATTTCTTTTTTTGAAGATGCTAAATTAGTATGAATAAAAACAAAATAGTATTCCCTCAATTTCATATTTAATGGATACTTCCTATTCTACACGGTTATCAAGAAATTATTAATATATTAATTAAATTTATGATTTTGCCATTTATTTATATTAAATTAACCTCTTGAAAAAAAAATTAAATCTTCAAAATTTGTTTAAACTTCTAAAGTCATACACCCTCTGTCCCTAATTACTTGTCCACTTTTAAATTGTCACATCTATTAAGAAAGCAATTATTGACATAGTGAATTTACTATTTTACCCCTATTAATTATAAAGTGGATGGATTAAAAATTTAAGATTTTCAAAAAATTCTACCTTTTTCAAAGTAATTAATTGAGGGTATAATAGGTAAAATTATTTGTCCTTTCTTGATTTGTCAAAATGAACAAGTAATTAGGGACCACTATAAAAGGAAAAGTAGACAAGTAATTAGGGACAAAGAGAGTATTAATTGTAGGGCTAAAAAGGGAAAACATTAATTAATTTTATCTTAATTTAGCAAGTAATCATGTAATATGAGACAAATACTTTTTCTCTCTCTTCAATAATAGTTGTACACTACTATTTTAAAATGTCTAACAATACTTGTCCACCTTATAAACGGAGGGGTACTCCCTCTGTCCCTAATTACTTGTCCACTTTTGAATTGACACACCTATTAAGAAATCAATTAATGACATAGTGAGTGTACCATTTTACCCCTATTAATTATGAAGTGGATGAAAAGTTCTGCATTTTTCAAAGTAATTAGTCATTTAATTGAGAGTATAATAAGTAAAAAAAATTATCCTTTTTTAATTTGTCAAAATAGATAAATAATTAAGAATAACTATAAAAGAAAAAATGAATAAGTAATTAGGAACGGAGGTAGTATTATTTTTGACTGTCGTATTTAACCGTGCTTGGATTCCAAAGTATTCACCTAAAATTTATCGTAAAGGGTCATGGAAAAAGGCAGACATTAGACTAGTAATGCACAAAAATCTATTATATGAGCAGACAAAAAGCACAAACCCCAATGAGAGAATCGCTTTTCCTCTCCTCAGTCAATTTTACCCTCTGGACTTTTCCCTTATTCGCTCTCCACTCACTCCACTTTCCGAATTCGCCAAATTCCTAAATGCATTTCAACCAAAAAACAATCTCGCCGGACTATCAAATTTCCCTTTTCCGACTGATATGTAGCTGAATTCAATAATTCTACTTGCAGGTTACAACATTTCTGTGGAATATATGTATTTCTCTATTTGGTAAATTAATTCCTTTTCCTCATACTACACTAGCTGTTGTGAGTATTTTTCCCCTTTTTGCAGCTTTTTTATGCCTAGAAGATGATTCCTGCTGACTTTGGCCAGAACTGCGTTTTGTTAGCGTTTTTATCGCATTTGGAAAATTAACCTATTTATAGTGCTTTTAAGTTCTTCTCTCCTTTATCTCTGTTTTTGTATCGATGCTCTAGTTTAGTGGTTATGGACAATTGGGTGCTAATCATGTTGTTAAGTAAAAAAATCAACATATATAGCAAAGTTGCATTATGAGAACACTTCTCCTAAGGTTTGTTTTGCTTTCTGGTGTCTTTTTCCTCGAAGGAGAAACTTTTCTGACCTTACTGAACGTAGCCACTTTAGATACGCTTAAATTTCACTTTTTAATGCAACTCTGTTCCCTTGTTTCTTAGTCCAGTGGCGGAGCCAAGAATTGAAGTTTACGGGTTCGGGATTCTAGTTATTGATTCTAAATTAAGAGTTTTATACATACTCATTACATTTCTTAAACAAATATTGAATTTGGATCAAAACTACTGGTTTCGGCAGACCCGCTTTATTTTTAGATGATTTTGTTTTTAATCACTTTTTTACTTTTGAAGGTATTTGGAAAAGTTAAAAAGTGCTTCTAAGCACTCACCTTTGCATTTTTCATTGATTAATTTTTTAGGCATAAATTTCACTTTTTAATGCAACTCTGTACCCTTGTTCCTTAGTCTAGTCGCCGAGCCAAGAATTGAAGTTTATGGGTTTGGGATTCTAGTTATTGGTTCTAAATTAAGAGTTTATACATATTCATTACATTTCTTAAGACAAATATAGAATTTGGATAAAAACTAGTGGTTTCGGCCGAATCCCCAACTCTTATTCTAGCTCCGCCCACACACACACACACACATATATATTCTCTCTTACATACTGTGAATTTATCTTCAGAAACGGAAGTTTTTCAATTTTATGATTATGATTATGTAAAGTCCAACACGGGCATTCAAGAGGTGTGGCCGTTCTAGAAATGCATTTTTCATTGATTAATTTTGTTGTGTTAGATATGAAAAAGAGATCAAAGGAAAAACAAAAATCAATTGAATAAGAAAATTTGACCATTTCTTGGGAGGAACAAAAACAAAAAGGAATGAGAGAGAATAACAGTATTTCTATTTTTGTCATCTTACAAAAGTGTTGTAGATTTTTTTTATTATCCAGGAATTTAAACATTGGGTTAAACTGGGAAAATTTTGCAGCAATAGATGGAAATATTGTACATAGCAAGTTGCTTTAGTGCTGACTTCAAATCCGGCTCCGTCAGTATCTGTGGCAGCTATTGGGCACAACTAAACTGATTCTTTCTTCTGATTACTGACAAGGTTGGACTTGAACCTTTAGGTGGTGATGAAGAGGCATATACATTACAATGCTCATCCAATTGATCCACACCGTAAGCAATGACCTACAAACTTAGTCTCCTTTTTACTTTTTGATTAATTTTATCAGCAGAAGCTGTCTGGGAGAATGTTGATTTAAGTTGGATGTGGTTTTGAAAGTTGAATCATCAAACCCTCATGAAATTGTTAACACACTTTTGCAATATATTCTGATTATTGAAGCAATAAATTATTGGAGTGGAATCTTGTGATGACATTGATATTTTAACTGTTCGTTACTATTGGATTGTAAGGAGTCAAACCTCATCTAAACAACTTATTTATGTTTCTGAAGGCCTTGGTCTGATGGTCTACTCTCTGGTAACATTTATTAATTTCTATAATCAAATTAACCACATATAACATTGCTGAAGTGTATCCTTTAGACAAGACTTCACTCTTTCTCCTGCTTCATATTTGTCATATAGCAGCTCTATTCTTTTTCCTGCACGAGTACATGCATACTTTGTAGCTATAAGCGATACCAGCCATAGAAAGACAAGCAGAAACTGGTTAGTGCAAATTGTTCATACTGTCATTCGGTCATAAAAAGTTGTCAAACTGTTGCAATATTGCTGCCTCTTGTTGAAGCATTGAGTATTACCTCCCTTTGCTTGATGCTCAGTCTCCTTTCAAAGTTAGATTTTAGTCGTTCTTGATACAAACTGAATTGACTTGCTATTCTTTTCTGAAACAAACTATCCATTTGCATCGATTGATATGAGAAACAAGACAGAACCAAATATGGATCACTTCTTTTCTGTAGAAGTGAGGATGTAAATTATTTGTCTGACATAGGACTACATCTTCATTTTAACTGTGCACATTGATTGTTCCTGTATTGTTTGACAGCTTTTGAGGCATTCTGGTACGGATCTTGGCAAGCTGTGGAGCGCCTAAGGATCAATATGGGGACCATCACTACTCATGTTCTAGTTGATGGGGAGGTGATTGAGGAGAATATTCCGGTAACAAATCTTCGAATGAGGTCTAGAAAAGCTACTTTATCTGATTGTGCCTGCTTCTTACGACCTGGACTTGAGGTTTGTGTGCTTTCAATCCCTTACCAAGGAGAAGATTCAGGGGATGAGAAAGATGTCAAGCCTGTAAGTAGCAGCATTGGATAATTGTACTGCCTTCTTTTATATTCCAAATAAGAAGATATTTTTCACCAAGTGTTGTACATAAGTTGGCTCTTCCTGACTTTGCTGGAGTAGCCCATAGTGCTTCGTCCATTTGTTTGTTGGGATTGGTTTCCTGTGAAGTTTACTATCTTATTGTGCTTATTTACCTTTGATTCTTCCATGTAGGTGTGGATTGATGGAAAAATAAGATCTATAGAGAGGAAACCTCATGAGCTCACTTGTACTTGCGAATTTCATGTCAGCGTTTATGTCACTCAAGGCCCTCCTCCCATTTTGAAGAAAACCCTAAGTAAAGAGATAAAGATGTTGCCCATTGATCAGATTGCAGTTCTCCAAAAACTTGAACCTAAACCTTGTGAAGACAAACATTACCGTTGGAGTTCTTCTGAGGACTGCAATTCGTTGCAGACTTTTAAACTATTCATAGGAAAATTCTCCTCTGACCTCACATGGTTAATGACTGCATCTGTCCTGAAAGAAGCTACATTTGATGTAAGATCGATCCATAACCAGATTGTCTATGAGATTGTCGATGATGATCTAGTCAAGAAAGAATCAAATCCAAACCAACATTCTCACTCCGTGAATTTCAAGTTAGAAGACGGAGTTCAAACAACCACTGTTTTTCAATTCAGTAGGGATATCCCAGATGTAAATTCTACCAGTGACCTTAGTGAAGCTGGGCCTCTAGTTCTGTATGATCTAATGGGCCCACGAAGGTCAAAGCGTCGATTTGTACAGCCAGAGCGTTATTATGGATGTGATGATGATATGGCAGAATTTGATGTTGAGATGACAAGGTTAGTTGGGGGTAGGAGAAAAGTGGAGTATGAAGAACTACCACTTGCACTTTCTATTCAGGCTGATCATGCTTATCGAACTGGTGAAATCGATGAAATTGCCAGGTCTTACAAGAGAGAGTTGTTTGGAGGAAGTATCAGACCTCATGAGAAGTCCTCTGAAAGTTCATCCGGATGGAGAAATGCACTCAAATCAGATGTAAATAAGCTTGCAGACAAGAAATCAGTTACAGCTGACAGTCAACATCAACTTGCTATTGTTCCCCTGCATCCTTCTTCAGGAACTGATTTAACTGTCCATGAACAGGTTCCACTTGATGTTGATGTTCCTGAACATTTGTCTGCAGAGATTGGTGAAATAGTTTCCAGATATATTTATTTCAATAGTTCTTCAACATCGCATGATAGGAAAGCTTCCAAAATGAACTTCACAAAACCAGAAGCTAGACGCTGGGGTCAAGTCAAAATTTCAAAGTTAAAGTTCATGGGACTTGATCGAAGAGGTGGGGCGTTAGGTTCACATAAGAAATACAAAAGAAATAGTTCAAAGAAGGATAGTATTTATGATATAAGATCATTCAAAAAGGGTTCTGTAGCGGCTAATGTGTACAAGGAATTGATTAGAAGGTGCATGGCGAACATTGATGCCACACTTAATAAGGAACAGCCACCAATAATTGATCAGTGGAAAGAGTTTCAGGCAACAAAATCTGGCGACAGAGAGTCAGGTGATCATCTCGCAATGAATAGGGATGAAGAGGTTTCAGAAATTGATATGTTATGGAAGGAGATGGAACTAGCCCTGGCATCATGTTATCTTCTAGATGACAGTGAGGTATGTTATTTTAATAATTACTGGCATTGGTATGTTAACAAAGACATATTGTTCGTGGAATGTGCTTTTTGCTGGAAATTATTGGACTGGTCACTGTTTTATGTTTTGTTATTGTCTTGATCAACGGTGTGTTATTTTTCTTTTGTCTATCAATTATATAACTGCTGTGCTACCTTATGTTTGATGTTGTCCTTATCAAATGTGACACAGGATTCCCATGTTCAATATGCAAGTAATGTCAGGATAGGAGCTGAAATACGTGGAGAAGTTTGTCGACATGATTATCGACTGAATGAAGAAATTGGAATTATTTGCCGGCTATGTGGATTCGTTAGCACCGAAATAAAGGATGTTCCACCACCCTTTGTAAGTCAAAAGTCTCAAACTTATTTCAGTTTCTCTTATTCTGATGCATCTGCTTAAGTGGTCTGAGAGATTCCCCGGAAGAAGATTCCAAGAAATGGTGGCACTTCCCAAATGTTTTTTACTTAGAGATGAGCTTTGTCATGGTCTATGTCATCATTTTATCCTACACGTAATAGGAAGTATATTCGGCATGTAATTCAGTACACATGTAGAAGCAGATCTAGACTATGATTCTTGCATATTAGGCTTTTATTGCTACACTCTTTTGCTTATTTTCTTCACCATGCTTACTAACCATTCGTTCATATCTATAGATGCCTTCGTCAAACTACAGTTCCAACAAGGAGCAAAGAACTGAAGAAGCGACAGATCACAAGCAGGATGATGATGGCCTTGATACTTTGTCCATTCCTGTTTCTTCCAGAGCACCCTCATCATCAGGAGGAGGGGAAGGAAATGTCTGGGCGTTGATACCTGATCTAGGAAAAAAATTACGGGTACACCAAAAGAGAGCCTTTGAATTTCTGTGGAAAAATATTGCTGGATCCATAGTACCTGCAGAAATGCAACCAGAGAGCAAAGAGAGAGGTGGCTGTGTTATTTCTCATACTCCAGGAGCTGGGAAAACCTTACTAATTATTTCCTTCCTTGTAAGCTACCTGAAGTTATTTCCTGGATCACGACCATTGGTCCTTGCTCCCAAGACAACACTCTACACCTGGTACAAAGAAGTACTAAAGTGGAAGATTCCTGTGCCAGTCTACCAAATTCATGGTGGTCAAACCTTTAAGGGAGAGGTTCTAAGGGAAAAGGTGAAATTATGTCCTGGTCTTCCTCGCAACCAAGATGTCATGCATGTCTTGGACTGCCTTGAGAAAATGCAGATGTGGCTTTCGCAACCCAGTGTTCTCCTTATGGGTTATACCTCTTTTTTAACATTGACACGGGAAGATTCACCTTATGCGCATAGGAAATATATGGCCCAGGTGTTGCGGCAGTGTCCAGGGCTACTAATACTTGATGAAGGGCACAACCCAAGAAGTACAAAATCCAGGTTAAGAAAGGGTCTAATGAAGGTCAATACACGGCTTAGGATATTACTTTCTGGTACATTATTTCAGAATAATTTTGGAGAGTATTTCAATACACTTACCTTAGCAAGGCCAACCTTTGTTGATGAGGTCTTGAAGGAGTTGGATCCCAAGTACAAGAAGAAAAACAAAGGTGCATCACGCTTTTCATTGGAAAATCGAGCAAGAAAGATGTTTATTGATAAAATTTCAACCGTCATTGATTCAGACATCCCCAAGAAAAGGAAAGAAGGCCTAAACATATTGAAGAAACTAACAGGTGGATTCATAGATGTGCATGACGGTGGAACATCTGATAACCTTCCTGGTTTACAATGTTACACCTTGATGATGAAATCAACTACTCTTCAACAAGAAATTTTGGTGAAGCTTCAAAATCAAAGGCCCATCTACAAAGGATTTCCTCTGGAGTTAGAGCTGTTGATTACCCTTGGTGCAATCCATCCTTGGTTGATCAGAACGACAGCATGTTCTAGCCAGTACTTCAAGGAAGAGGAGCTGGAGGCTCTCCAGAAATTCAAGTTTGATCTGAAGCTGGGTTCAAAAGTCAAATTTGTAATGAGCCTAATTCCTCGTTGTCTCCTCAGGAGAGAAAAGGTTTTGATATTTTGCCACAATATTGCTCCAATTAATCTTTTTCTGGAGATATTTGAGAGGTTCTATGGGTGGAGAAAGGGCATCGAAGTACTGGTGCTTCAAGGTGACATTGAGCTTTTTCAAAGAGGAAGGATAATGGATCTATTTGAGGAGCCAGGTGGACCATCAAAGGTTATGTTGGCATCCATTACAACTTGTGCAGAAGGCATTAGCTTGACCGCAGCATCACGTGTAATATTACTGGATTCAGAGTGGAATCCTTCTAAGAGCAAGCAAGCCATTGCACGAGCTTTTCGTCCTGGTCAGGACAAAGTTGTGTATGTCTACCAGCTTCTGGCAACGGGCACACTGGAAGAGGAGAAATACAAAAGAACAACATGGAAAGAATGGGTATCAAGCATGATATTCAGTGAAGACCTTGTGGAGGACCCTTCTCACTGGCAAGCTCCAAAAATTGAAGATGAATTGTTGAGAGAAATTGTTGAGGAGGATCGAGCTACATTATTCCATGCCATTATGAAAAATGAGAAGGCTTCCAACATGGGAAGTCTGCAGGAATGAAGTCCCTCTGCCTAGTAAGGGACTGCCATAAGCCAGACATTAGCTGGTGTGAAGGAAAAATGTGTTCCATCACATTTGGAGGCGGATTCAGGATTTTAAAAAATCGGTACGTGTGAAATAGTAGTGTATTAATGCTCCTTTATGACAATGTGCAAGGATTCAGTATAAATAAGTGTGTTTTAAGTATCTTGAGTTATAGATCTGCAACTTGAGCTGAGCAGAACGAGTGGCGGATTCAGGATTTTAAGCAAATAAGTGTGAAATACTATTTGTATTATGCTTTCTTTGTGGCTATGTGTAAGGACTCGGTATAAATAAGTTGTGTGTTTTAGTTTG
This sequence comes from Solanum infundibuliforme, assembly GCA_029582565.1. Classification (NCBI taxonomy): domain Eukaryota; kingdom Viridiplantae; phylum Streptophyta; class Magnoliopsida; order Solanales; family Solanaceae; genus Solanum; species Solanum infundibuliforme. The sequence continues at coordinate 20,198 of JAJOOG010003168.1, forward strand.
AATAATATATATGCAACTCGAGCTGAATAGCCCGTGCTTGCATACTACTTTGGTGTATGGAGTTTTGAATTGGTTCTACTTGTTGCTTTAGGCTAGGCACTGATTGTTATGATCCAAATTAGTGGTTTAGGTTTAGCCCACTCAAGAACTTTTCCTTGCCTTCATCCTCTATTTCTTTTGAGTCCAATGCCTGAGGTTTGTGCTTGAGTATGCAATTGAACCTGAACTTGACAGTTAACTGATCACTCTAATTTTATGTGAAAACATTTTTCTTGTCTAGAGTACATGAATAAGAGCATGTTTGGACAGTTGGTGTGAATATAGAAGTCTCTAGATCGCAGTCATATATGAAATGTAACAACGCTAGATGTTGGGGTGCATATAGAAGTCTCTAGATCACTCAAAAGAAAAGTGCATGAATAGTCTTGGGTATTCAAATCCACTTAATTCTACCAGGTCTAATATATTACCCAAGGGTTATCTCATCATGCAATAGTTTTTCACATGATCCAATAAATAGCCTAATTCACAGTTTCTACTTCATCCACCCCCTCAGAGCAGTTTTTATGTCGAAGGAATCATTTTTATAACAATTTTAAAACCTCTCCATATTCAGTTTTTTATTAGCTCGTTTCACTATGAGGTCTCTAGCATGAGTACTATTGCCCTAACCACCTTAAAATGACTTTATGACTGAACGGATCGTTACACTAATATACATCAAGGTAACTCTTCATTTTAGACCAGGTTTCATTTCTACATTGCACTTTCCCCATTTTGTTATGTATTTAGACTTCAAATAAATTTAATAAAATAGTCATGTGTTATTAAAGCCTGAGTTTTTTTTTAAAAAAAATATATAAAAAAGGAATTACGAAATATCATTTGTTCTTTTTTTTTTGGTAGTGCTAGATATATTCCTTGTATGTATTTGGAGTGCAACATAATCCATTTTGTTGGGACTGAAAACCAAAACCATGGGCTGACTTAAAGCCTAAATTTAAGCTTTCAAACTTTTGGTCCATCTCTGGTTGATTAAGTTACTTAACAAATAAATATATAACTAAGGGGTGTTTGGTACAAAAGTTTTTATTTTTTTTATAAGTAGATTTTCTAATTTTTTTTAAAAAAATGTTTGGTAAGTAAACAAAAAATGATTAATTCAAATAATCTAACAAAATATTGTGGGGGATGAGATAAGTAAGGAGTGGGGTACATAGGTGGCGAAGGGTGAGATGGTCAAGGGTTGAGAATGCGGAAAAAGACAATGAACTTATTGGAATGTCACATATAAATTTTGGTTTTCCTACTTTTATTAGGAAAGTCATTTTCCTCATTTTTAAGCAACTTATTTTCACAAAGGAAATGGTCAATCAAACATGAAAAAATTGAAAAATATTTTAGTTTGTACCAAATACACCCTTAAATTAAACTCATGTTGTTGAAGAGTGCACATCTCATACAAGTTGCTACTGCTTTAGTTATTTTTATAAGAATATATAATTAGCAAATTCCTCCATAGAATCTTCCTCAATCTAAACAAATACTACTTTTAATGTCAAGTGGATCATAATAACTTGAAAAATTTAGATCCCAACTTGGAAGAAAGCGCATTAACTTTTTCACGTTCATTTTTCGAAAAGACAGTTATTTTTACCTATAGATGAATTAAGAATTTAGAGTTGATAGATAAAAATAAGTGTGATCGTATAACACATATATAATATGTACACAAATAGTTCGTGCAAAAAAAAAATAGAATTCAGATGAACTCATAATGTCCGTCATAAATCGTATTCTAGTTTTATAATTTCTCTGGATTAAACTTTGATGATGACCCTTTTGGTTAATTGGATCCTGAAGATATTTATATAGCAGCTAATTAATTGGATCGTGAAGATATTACATGTACTGACCAATTATCGTTTACATAGCACCTAATGAATAGTAGTTCAAATCTTGTGATTTGGTAATTTTGGTTTAGCGGTGGAAAATAAAACCATATAACTTAATTCATATTTTACTAAATCCACTTTTTATTCATATTCATATAATAAATGGATTGTAGTCCAACTCATTTTAGCTCAAATCAATTTCAACAATTCAATTCGCTCGTTTGTCACCACTAAAATAGATATAGATAGATATATACCATGTACATTGAACTTCCTTATTAAATATAGGATCATAATTTAGGCCATTATTAATTTCAAATTGCAATCAATCTCCAAGAAAATTTCAATAATAATACAAAGTTGTTACTAGACTTCTATCTACAAATTGCAATAACTTTAATCATCATCTCTAATAATTTGTTTAAATATGAAAGAAATTAGCAACTTGTTTGTGCAAGTGCATTCTCACCAACCTCCTCAAGAAAAGTAAAAGGGAAAAAGAGGAGAAGAAACACGAGACTCCATCAAGTTGATAATCTTAAGAAACGAACCATATTGTAAGCACATATTTCTCCGTTTAATTTATTTGTCATACTTGATACGATAAAAAATTTAATAAAATATAAAAAAAAATTAAAATTTGTTATTCAATGACTATAAAAGCTTTGAATTAATCAAAAGTAAAATAAAAAAAATTAATATTAATTAATTTTAAAAATAAAACACGATCACATAAACTGAAAAGAAGAAAGGTATATAATATGTTTCTTTTTTTTTTCTTCAAATATTCCATTCCTCACGTTGAAATGTATATAAAGCTAAATTTCGACAAATTAGATGGTTGCCCTTTCGACATGGTTATGACTTTACTTGAACTGTTTGCACAAAATAAATTACTCTTCCTGTCGTTATTACGTAGTTTGAATCGACATGAAATTTAAGAAATATAAAAAGTCTTTGTATGTTTAAAAATTATTTTTAAAATTAGTACATTTTTATAGTTTTTTTATTAAATAAACAAGATTCAACATAAGTAAAATATTGATAATATTATTATAAAAGTCTTTGAAATATGTCTTGTTTTTTACTAACTAAAGAAGTAAGTATGTCATATAGTTGATGGATTCAAATTTTCATTAAGGGAGTTTGAAAACTTAAAATATATCTCATGATTGAAACTTTGAACTTTGAACCTTAAGATGAAGTTTAAATCCTAAACGCCTATGTCAACCTCTAGTCCTATATATGTTAAGGGGATTCAAAATCACTATATATACATAAAAATAAAATAAATATTTTATAAATATAGTATAATTTTACCATAAGATTCAAATGAACACCCGACACCTAATCTGCCTGTGGCGTCGTATATAAATATATATTGGAATAGAGGAAGCACCAACATGGGTGTGCACTGGTGGGAGTGCTTCACCCTTAACCAGAAGTCTCGGGTTCGAGCCCTGGATATGAAAAAAATTATGTTGGGAGTGCCACCCCTGAATGGGCCCTACAGTGCGAGATTCAAATTTATTTGGAGCTTTAATGTGGACTCCGAACACCAAACGGGAAACCAAAGAATAAAAATGATTTTACCTACATAGAAAAAGACATGTTGCATAATGTTTTTCATGTTTGACTTTAATATATGTTCTTAGCTTCACTTGCAAGAAAATTTACCTAGCGACGTCACTTCATGCAAATAGTTTACTATTACCCTAGAATATCATTTGCATAAATAGTGATTACTAGAAGCCAATTCGTGACTAACCTCTTTCATTCTGCTTACTCTTTTTCCACCTCCCTTCTATTCGGCTTAAAATATACTTTTATGGGAAAATTGTGCAATATAGCAAATTATTAATTCAAAATACATGTTATAGCTACAGTTTCGTTTAATTCTAATTCACAGTAAACACATTGTCATTCACCTCTCTCCCCTGAATCTCGATGGCCACTCTCAGTTCTCTCCCTCGCCTCTCTCACTTCATACAAACACAAATGTATAAATTGTGTTTGTGTTTGTATAAAGTGAGAGAGACTGTATATACAAATACAAATACATATATCTCCCTCTTATACACTTATAATTATACTAATACAAATATTCTCCTGCCCAGTTTTCTTTTGACTTTCTCTCTCTCACTTTATACAAACAAAAATTATACAAATGCAATGTATAATTTGTGTTTCCATAAAGTGAGAGAAAGAGATTTGATATACAAATACAAATATTTTAATTCAATTCAATTGTATATTAACTCGATTCAATTGTATACAAATTCAAATTTTATGCAGATATACAAACACAACCATTGATACATATACATAGTAGTTACATATATAAAATTATCTAACTGATATACATATACAATTCACCTCTCTCTACTCTCTGCCATGTCGCTCACCTCTCTCCTCTCTCTCCTAATCTCGCTCGCCTTTCTAGCCTAACATAAATAACATATACGTATACAAACGCAATTTTCATAGACGACACAGACGCCTGATTTATACAAATCAGATGCTCCGTAGCAAACTATGTTTGCTATAGAGCGCAAATATGATTTTTATGTTTGTTATTCCAAAAATTTACTCTACTTTTATTGGCATCTATTCTAACACTTAGATAGGAGAACTTTTACTACTCAATTTTAAAAAGTGGCTATGCGAAAATTAATAAAACATAATCTAACATCTTATTTAATCATAGAAAATACTCTTAACTTGATTTATAACAAAATCATGTGGAACGAAACAAACTAAACACTCCTCAAGGAACTAGTTTAAACAGGTACACGAGCTTCTACAAAGTACAACTTATGAAAGAATAAGACACAACTCTCACCATAAGAAAAGAGAAATAAAAGTTATCAGAGATCACATTGTCTTCACCTACATATGTAACATCACTGAATTCTGCAACCAGACTATGCCAAGTGGCATAACAAGAATAGTATCAGTACAAACAACATGTACTGGTAGGTATCATCAGTTGATCCGAACCCACCACGTAATCTCGTGAAAATAATCAAAGAAACATGTAACTTGAATATAAAATTAGGGCCCCAATCCACCCATTCACCACTCTCACTACAAGCATTACCGGATAATTCATACACTCAATCTCAAGTCACCCTACCTCCTTCCGCTGTCAACTCCCCCACCGAGGTCATTCCACCCTCATATAGATCATGATCTAACCCTTCTATAACATAGAGTTTTCCCCAAGACATGGCCACTACTATCTCTGTTACTTAGCTTACTATTATTCTCTCAAGCTCTCATGATGACATTTTGCCTAAACAGCGCTTCAGTTATACAAATATGAGCAGGCAACACAATTTAATTAAGCAGTATATATGCCATTCTAATCACAACTATAACATAGCTCGTACTTATCATTCAAAAATCACATGATTACAATACGACACCCTAATGCATCACCCTTTTAATCTTAATTCGGACCTTCAGGGATCCCTAATCATCATCTACAATGTTTAACATGCAATTTCGATCTACACAAAAACCTTTTCAGCATTCGAACACAATCCTGGCCACTCATAGATCAACATGTAACATATATAACACAATTAATCTACCCGGTCCACTCATGGAACCCCCCCCCCCCCCCCCAAAAAACTCCTCCCACACAAATGTTAGTGTATCGGCGTGGTACCCATTCAAATTGTTAGTGTATCGATATGGTATCCGATCCAATAAGAGTATATATCAGCATGGTATCCGATTCAGTAATAATATATACTAGCGTGATACCTAATTCAAGAATAATATGTATAGACATGACAAACTGATCTAATAAATCAAACACACAACATAATTATAATCAAAATAAAAAAAAATCACACTTGTACACTCAAGTAAACACATTCATTAAATTCGATTGACAACATTTTTCATTTCACTCTTTGTGATCCTTACAACATTGTATTTTGTTATATTTACTTTTTTTAATAACAAATCAAATATTCAAATCGCTAGTAAACAGACCTAAAAAGTGTTAGATTAAAACGTTGTTTTTAACCTCATATAATTCAACGGTTCCATTTTTAGGGTAAACAATTGTGTGATATATACGTATTAGTGGAGTTATTAGTTGTTATGCCATAATTGAAAAGGCTTTCACGATGATGAAGTTGATTAAGACTAATATGTAGAATTGAATGGATGATGAATTTTTTGTGTTGATCTTAGCTTATATAGAAAAAAAATATATACATAATATACTATTTATGATAAAATTATTATAAAGACATTTTAAAAAGTTAAAATTTGTTAGGAAATTTTGTATATTAACAACACCATTTATGAAAATTTGTACATACACACGTGACTACGTGAGGCGTGTTTTTATTTGTTCTTTGAGATATTATTACAGTACTTCCGTGGGTAAAAAATAGTTGATAATTAATCAAGAAAACGAAAAGAGTTTCTGAATTTTTAATTGATTCTCTTATCAGTAGATGTTTTTTTTTTTTGGAAAAAATATTTTTAGTGTGTACGTGGCATCTCTTAAAAAAGATGGCAGATGAAAAGGATGAATCAAACGACAAACCATTGGCTGAGTGTAGTTGTTCAGAACACCGCCATGGGCTGGGAGAGTCGGCTGTATTTATTGGAGATATGAAGGGCTATTTAGTAATTTCAGCAGAGGAAACCTCGGATTACAACAGTGTGGCAGATCACGTAATAAAAGAGAAAGAAGAAGGGCAAAATGTAAGTAGACTCCGTCCAAACGAGTTTTAAGCAAGTTGATGATCCACTTGCAGAAGCCTGCGTAAGCGATGTGCTAAACATCTCCCTTTATTTTTAAGAGTTATTCGTAAGTATTGTACATATATATTCCTTTCTTAATTTCTTGATGGTATATATGTTATCTCTCTAATCTCTTTTTTTTTTTTTTTTTTCCAAAGAGAAGAGAGGCGTAGAGAAGAAAAAAAAAGAAAAAAGGATGCCTTCTTCCCTTCAACTGCATCGAATTAATCCGAACACCGCCACACTAGCGGTTAACAACTTCCACAAACAACCGCAATTATCTCAGGCTACAACATGGTTCAGTCCGGTTTCCATTTCTGTCCCTGACAACGTATTGCATTACCACACCCACGTTGTGGGTCCCAACCAGTGCTGCTCCGCGGTGCTGCAGTCTATTTCCGCCCCAATCGACACTGTCTGGTCCCTCGTCCGCCGATTCGATAACCCACAAGCATACAAACACTTTCTCAAGAGCTGCCACGTCATCGTCGGTGACGGTGACGTCGGTACACTTAGGGAAGTTCGGGTTGTATCCGGACTTCCGGCGGGTTCCAGTACGGAGAGGCTGGAGATTTTGGATGACGAGAAACACGTGTTGAGTTTTAGCGTTGTGGGAGGAGATCATCGGCTAAATAATTACCGATCGGTGACGACGCTGCACCGGGCGGCGGAAGAAGGATCAACGGTGGTGGTAGAATCGTATGAAGTAGATGTTCCACAAGGGAATACCAAGGAAGAAACATGTGTATTTGTGGATACAATTGTGCGGTGCAATTTGCAGTCGCTGGCGCAAATTGCACAGAACAAGGCTAAAACGTCAAAGAGTAATAAATTAACTATGAATCATGATTAATTAATTATTCTGTTTTGTACATTTCTGGATCTTTTTTTTTATTTTTTTTTTTTTATTTTTTTAACTTAGTTGTTACTTGTTATGAATGATGGATAGAGTACTTTTTGTTATTGTAGATCATGATGAAGACCCACAACTGAAAATTCATAGATTTCGTGGACTGTAAGGTTGGTTCTTGGAATTGTTTAAACGTGTTACTATGATATTTGTATACCTACCAATCACTTTGTCACCATCACATAAATTCTTCTCAATATACCAAGTATTAACACTTCCACCCGTTTAGTTACTAGTTTAACAGTCAAAAATATTTTTCTTTCATCCTAATTTTCTCAGTTTGTTAATTATTGTGAAAAATACTTTATCAAATTGTTTATTATGGTAACTTATGTACTATAGTTTTAAATATGTAAATTTTATATTCGAACTTACACTAAACATCAGTTAGTTTGAACTTTCTATTTTGAATTGAAGTCAATTAAATTGAAATAGAGTATTAGGGAGTATTTATTTCTTCCTTTCTTCTTCTCTTTACTTGTTTGGTTAAGAAGGGTTCAAATTAGAGGCCTCCTAATAAGTTGGTAGCTTTTGTACCAAGATTGGACCATTGTGCCATTTTTACACATTTCCAAGTGTGGTGATTACCAATTCTAATAAAAGCAATTGTTCTAGGTTATGGATTTCCTTTTGTGACTTATTGTATTACTTGAAATAATACATTAAAATATCAAACTACAAGGAGTCACCGATATAGTTGAGATTGATATCCAGTAATTAAGTAGTACTGTTCTTCCCCTCATCTTTGCATTAATTAAGTTTGAAACATTTTATACTATGAGGTTGAAATTGGAATTTGGGCATTACTATTTCTCTGCGGTAATTTTTTTCCTTTTCCCTTGACGGTTGAATGTGGCAAATTCGTGGTGCTCACTTCCTCTAGACCTCAAATTAGGAAACAATTTTGATATTAGAAATGTGAAATCTTGCATTAATATTATCAAAAAAATAAATTAACCCTCTGAATGTCCACAAAGCATTACTAAGTAGAAAAGAATTAGAATATTCCAGTACATATCCACTTCCGTGCCAAATCGGGGAACTGGAAAAAATCTTGTTGGCAGCGCCGCTCCAGAATAGGTCTTGAAGTGCGCGATTCGAATTTAGTTGGACTCCAATGGAGACTCCGGAGGGAAACAAAAGTTATTTAGCACAATTAATGAACTTATGTCTATTTTTTAATTCCAAATTATCTAGTTAAAAGTTTTAATATCTCCCAACAATTATTATAGTGAAAGGGTTTCACCAATTGTGAGTAAATTATTTTATTATAATAATCGATGATAAATAAAGTAGATGGCTTTTGAACAATGAATCTGCTGGCGAAATGGAAACTAACAATTTAAATACTCTAGTGTTCTTTTTATAATAACAAAAATGGTATCGTTAGCTAGGGGTTTAAATTTCCGTATTAGGGCATGCTCGAGAAAAGTTGAACTAGTTCATTTGTTGACCAAATATATTGAAATAAAGATAAAATAAAATATGGATTATTCTTATATTAAAAAATAAATAAAATAGTACTAATATTGGTCGTCGTGATCGAAGAATCAAACAAGTTGATATTTATAACCAAGTTGGTGTTCAAACAAAAGGCAACTTGTGGTTTTGCTTTTCCTAATTTTCTCTTGGGATTAGGAAGAAGGCAAGTTGGTTTGCAAGTGGGCACGGAGGGCTTTATTCAATACTTATTAATATATGTTTCCCTATACATTATATACATAGTATGGTACGTTGTAACTTGTAAGTACTACTTGTTATTTATTTGTTTGATTTATTATTTTTAGTTTATCAAAAAATTGTTTTTTTCTAATAATAATTTTTTATATGATATGTTTAGTATAATGTTAAAAACTATTTTAATATATTTTTAATTTAAAATTATAAAAAATTAAAATTAATTTTCAAATTTTATAAAATGGATAAAATACTTACTCCCTTAATTCATTTTTACTTGTCACTGTTTGACTTGACATACCAATTAAGAAAACAATTATTGATATAGGCATTTTATCAAATTATCTCTATTTAATGTTGCTTAGTACTTCCTACGTCCAACAATACTTGTCCAATTCAGAAAATTAAGAGATAGAGCAATTTATCTTTTGTGTCTATTTTAACTTTGCTATTAAATACTATTTATCATACATTTCTCAAATCATTAAATTTAATAAAGTTAAAGGATAATATAGTAATATTACTCCTATTATTTATTGTATCTTAAGGAGTGTCAAATCAATAGTGGACAGAGTATTAGGTATTGAAATGATTTGAAGAATAAGTTAATGTTGAAGGTTAAATATGAAAAAATAATTGTTTTTTCTTGATAGGTAAAGTGACAAATAAAAATAAAAATTTATTTTAGAAATAAGTGACGAGTAAAAATGAACGAATGGAGTATTTAAATAAAGGTTACAAATGTTGTTGATACTATTCGGCCCCTGTACATCACGAGAAGTCAGTTTCTACACCTGACTCTGATGCTTTAATTTGCCCTTCGCTTTTACTCTTCGTTAAATAAATTAAATTCAACTTAGGGGGCATTTGCTAATTGATTAGTACACTGTCAAGTAGCTTTGTGATAATATCAAATAATTTTTGGATTAAATTTTGGTGTCATTTAACTATTTATTTGGTTGACAAGTTCGACATAATTTATCTCGAAATTAAGTAATAGTATTGAAATAAGTTATTTCTCTTCTTAGGTGGAATAATAATATCGGGATTAACTTATTCTGAAATAAAATAGGTTGAAATGATAAAAGTATCTCCTTAAATTCTTTTTATACCTTACTTTTTATATCCATGTATATTCATATTATTGTAATACCATGTATAACATTCATAATCTTCACTACTCTTTATTTTTATGACAATTCATATTTTTCCATTAAAAAATTACATGATATAATATAATTTTTATTTTTGAATTTATTTGACTAATTTTTATGTTTATATATTTTGATTTCTCTAATACTGAATTATATATTTTAAACTATATATTCTTTTAATCACTTGAAAGCTTGTATTTTATATATCAACTAAAACAAAAATAATTTTAATATTTTGCAATTTAAGAGTGATATGTGCTTAAATGAAGTAACATAAATAATATATCTTCTTTTACTTTAACAAACTTAAGATGAAAGTTTTATTTTTAAGTAAAATAAGACGAAAAATTTATTTTAAACACACGGTATAATTAAGGAAATTCACACACACAAATATTTTAGCTAAAAAAATGAAAAATTTATTTTAAGAATGAATAACTAAGGCTTGCCGAAAAATTTGAAAACTAAATATATATAAAGTGAAGGTTAGTTACTTGGCACAAATTATTAGTTTCGTCCGCAAACTATTGACAGCCTTAAAAACACGTCTCTACTTGGCTAATTAAACTTAGATACATCCCGATATGGCAACATGACATAGCAAGTGGTCTCAAACTCTTATAGGAGCATGAAACTCTTAATAAAAGATCAAGAGAAGTGTTGAAAAAACACCCTTAACCTTGGCGAAAATTTAGGAGTGTGTTTTCACTCATGTTACTAGATCGAGGTGTATTTAAGTTAAGTTAGTCAAATAAAGGTGTTTTTAAAGCTATTAATAGTTCGAAAATGAAATTAATAATTCGTGTCGATTTAGGGATGCTTTCAATATTTCTCTCTAAAATAATGTATTGATTTTCTCATAACATATAAATAAATTCGTTATGTGAATTCTAAATTACAAACCAAACAACATATTAATTGAATTAAATATTATATATAATAAAAAAATATTACAAAATAAATTATTGATTATACAAAATTTAATACATAAATAACGTAATCCTAACCAACTATCAAACCATCCCAAGTGTTTTCACCCGTTTTTGTGTTACTCAAGCTGCTTCCTTCTCTTCTGCTCATTGCCGCTTGCAGCACAGAACCTATTCCTAATATTAAAATGGTTTATATTGATTTTATACCCTTTTTAAGAAAATGTATATCTTATAATTTTTCACTCTAAATTTAATTATTATTA
>JAJOOG010003169.1:0-36467 GCA_029582565.1 Solanum infundibuliforme
GTTTGTCCAAACTTTTCAAATAGTATAACACATCAACTCCCTCTTTAAATCTACTAAAAATAACACGTGGTTCTAATTCATAATTTATACATGTATATATTAGTTATTTGAAAAAGGAAAAATATGAATGAACCAATATATTAACCATAGTAGTATGTTTTATGTGAGAAGAAAAATATTAAAGCTTTATAAATTTTAAAACGTGAATAATTAACTTTACTCTAATCAGCAACCAAACAATCCTTTAATTCTATTCTTACTTACATTGGAGTTAAAATATATCCGGTTTCGTGCCGCACAGAGCTCTATTTGGAAAAACACTCCCTACAATTTTTTTTGTCCTACTCAGGACTCGATCTAAACTATATTCGGTTTTGCACCACGAAGCACTCCCTACCAAATATTTTCCCAAATTCAGGGCTAGAACTCGAAACCTCTGGTTAAGAGAGGAATAACCCAATCCACTGCACCACATTCTTAGGTAATATAAAAAAGGGTAATGCTAATGGTCAGAAAATTTTAAAAGTGTATAATATCTTTTTTATTTTAAAATAAAGTGATCTTTTTTCCATTTTTTAATTAAAAAGTATGAAAGTTAAAAGGATAAAAATGTTCAAAAAGGTAAAATATCATTCTGGCCAAATTTTCTGGCCAAAAAGATTTTTCTTATCAAAAACATCATTTCTACCTTTACAAGATAAAAAATATAACTACATACGTATTATTCTTTTCAAATTTTATTTATGACATTATACTAATTATATTGTTGCAGTATTTATGATGATGGTTTTAATTGGAACAACTTTCGGTTCTCTTCATTGAATTAGCATGGGTTTAGTGATGAGACATGATTGTTCTCTTCATGCGACAAATACATTTAATACTTTTGTCTTTCATTACCAAAAAAAGTATAGGGTATGGCATTGCATTCATAAATCATAACATGTCTCTTCTTAATTTACACTATGAATTATAGTACTACAATTTCCATAATCATTTAAATTCAACTTATAATACTATTCTATACTTTATTCACATTTATTGAGTTTGACAATAAATTATAAACTTATTTTTCCATAAAGAAGATTTTTGATTTATCATGAAATATTCAATTATCAATCATCACAATTTCATCATTTATCTTTAGTTTTCATTTTAAATGATTACTCTCATAAAAAAGGGAAAAATATTTTTCCTTGACTCTAAAATATCTATTACCATTACATTAATTTTTAAGAAAATGTCGGATACTTTTTTAATTTAACAACTATTTATGTCAATTTCCCATAATTAAGAACATAAATCTGTCAATCTAGTGGGCTTGAGGGGAATGGTAGCCCAATTATGGCCAGCCCATGAGAAAAAGGGATACCCCATAGACCAAAAGGGCATAGATCAATAAGATCCTAGAAAAGAAAATACCCGCAGCAGAATCCAAAAGATCTTTAGTAGATTGTTTTTAGGTCCAAATCAGAAATCTTCCTTACGCCTACAAGCAAAAGTCTCCTAGGATTTCGCAAGGGAAAGGTAGCCCCTGGGATACGTTACGACAAAGAATAGGAAGGTGCCTCTGACAGATTGCCCTTTCTTTTCCTTTCCTGGGCTAGGTAACCGTTAATGAAATATCCAAGGCATTTTCTGCTTTGTGGAGTCAACTCGTCCTCCCCGAAGCGAACCCACATATAAATTAGTGTATACATATGCACTTACAGTTACGGATATAGTAGGCGCAATCGGAGCACTGCATAAAATGGAGCTGTTGTGTTTACAACAGTGACCCAAATAATTATGCCAAACGTTCAACAGAAATGGTTATGTTAAAGAAATAGCACTTATTAGCAACTTTTTGGCCATGTCTTTGAAATATAGTCACAATTACTTGAAATTCCATGGCAGTGAATGCACAAAATTTAAATAATTGATTAAACTTTAAATAGTAGGTGTTAAGTGGTTAGCATTGGCATTTATAAGAAGCTAAGTCATGAAACGTGGGTTCCAAATTTAAATTGGACTTGCATATAACCCTGTGAATTGGGCCTTCATCAAAATGAAAGATTGGGCCAATTACTATCGTTAATTGGGTTGAATTGAGTTTGATTAAAATGAGCTAGAAATCATAGTAATGGGGTCCTAATTTAATCCGCTCAATTGTTACTAAGTTTTCATTTCTTTGTTATTCTTTTATAATTTTTTCGTAAGTAAATAAATTATTTTCTAACATATCAAATAATATATATATATATCTTTTTGAAAATATGTTTCATAAGATTTCTCATTAATCTATTTGAATTATATATTAGCCCAACTTTTCATGGACTGAAATGAGCTAAGCAAATAAATAGATAGGTCAATGATCAGGCCAAACTTAATCAGATTGAGTGAGTCATATTTTTATGGGCAAATTTTGCTAGTTCTACTTTCATCCATGTGTTGGTCCCCCCAAAGGTAAAGCAAGCAATGGAAAAATAGTGTTCACACAATTTTGTTTTATATATCTAAATTTGAATTAAAATGAAATTTAAAAACGTAAAGAATATTTTTAAACTGATAATCTTAAAATTAAATATGTAAATCTACTAAAATTCCATTTAAATCTTGTAATTTTAAGTACACACGCCGTTTATTTTCTCTATTTTTAAAAATACTCATCGTCATTGATAATACATTAAGATATATATGTTATTTATTATTTTGAAAAAATACAAAGTCTATTGTGAACAAATAAAAATCGAGGAAGTATTACTCGTGAGGAGACACAAAGGAAGTGTTTTTTCTGTTGTAAGTTGTAGGAAATTTCTTAGAATTTTCTAGGGCCAAGGGATTTAACCAAGAAAATATACTCTCTCCAATAATTGTTGGGCCATCCTTGAATCACCAATGGATCCACTCCCAATATTAAAGGTAGGTAAAAATGAATTTACACTATTTATTTAGGAAAAATTACGCGAATTGATAAATATTATTAGTATATTATTTAATAAAATTATAGTTTCATATAATTATGAATTTGAGGTTACAGTTTAATGAAATTTGATATGAAAAATCACAGGTATTTGTATAAACCTTATTTACATATATTAATTTGTATATATTTCTATATTTGTATATGTATTGATAATTTTGTTATTATATTGTACATATCTATATGTATTTGTGTATATATATACAAACTTTCATTTTTGGTGTTTGGTTTTATAAATTTTTATTTTTGATTGTATATTTTTTTACTTTTTACGAATCAATTGCATAATTTCAACACTTATATACAATTACTTGTTTATCTACAATACAAATAATTGTATATAATATGTTACTTGTAAGAATCAATTTGTATAATTTGTTAAAAGACAGTCAAATATACCTATGAAAATTAGCATAGCAAATGAACTATAGTTATGAAGCATAATTAGGCAAGCTGTAGCTAATGATGATTATTAAATTTCCTCATTTGTTAGTTGAGAACATTAAATAGGGAACTTAATTTAGTTAAAATTATTTTAGCATTTTCTTTATGCATATACACTACATTATTTTTCATAGGTCAAACACACAAAATGATTTGTTTATCTAAAAAAAACATAAGTTGCTCAAGGGAAGATATTTTTATTTATTATAAACACGTACATGATTTAATTAATTCAGTTGTAGTAATTATTTTTTTCTCTTGTAGTCATTGATGAATTGGAACAAGAACAAATTGTCAAAGGTAGATGTATATGATGAATGTGATGAAACACTCATTTTTCATTATTTAATTATTAGAATAACAGTAATAATTAATTAATGATTAAGTGTACACGTAGTATTCTTAATTATATTTAGATGGAAGATTATATGAACAATGAAGAATGTATTTTTGGACTTATATTAGACCACAGTTTAAGCTGTCCTTTTTGGTTTGTGTTTTTTTCCTATCAAAACTATGTGCTTTATCAACATCTATCATCATTTTCATTTGGAAAAATTGTACTTTGGTTTATTAATTATACAACTGCGTTTTCACATGTACTCCTTCATGTGTCTAATACTAGTTCTTTTTAGGTGTAGCGCCAAATGTTTTTATAGATATTATATATGTGTGAGGGGTAAAAATAGCTGTAAAAAATTAATCTATTCAATCGGTTCATGTTTGAGCGGTAGAGAATTTTTTTAATCCATTTTTGTTGGCAAGAAGAAGATCCATGCTTCACTAGTTTCATTATTCATCAGTAGAGTAGCAGAAAGAAAGAAAGAAAGAAAAAATAGTGAAGCAAGTCTAGGGATTTCAGACATAAAAAGGGAAAGTGTTCAATCTTTTCATAGGTTCCCCTCAACATGCCACGTGAAAGAAATCTAGCCATCCAAGTATATATCTGATAGATGAAATCTCAATCATTGGATGAAGATATTTTGTGATGAAGCAAGCACGTGAGCAGCACAACATTCAACATAGAAAGAATCATAGTTTGTTAGGTGGTTAGAGTTCTTTGTATAAGATTGGAAAAAGCTTGTGGAAAATTGCTAGAGGTTTATTTTTCCAATCACATGTTCCTATATCATACTGGGGTGAATGTGTTCTTACATCAACGCACTTAATTAATATTTTTCCTTCAAAAGTCTTGAGAGGAAAACACCCTATGAAGTTCTTTTCAATCAATTACCTTCTTATTCATTTTTGAGATCCTTTGGTTGTCTTTGTTATTGCTCAACTCTCTCTCAAGGAAGAGGAAAATTTGACCCTAGAGCTACAAAATGTGTTTTCCTAGGATATCCACAAGGGCAAAAAGGATACAAAGTTATGGATTTCAAAACTAGAAAGGTCTTTGTTTCTAGGGATGTCATGTTCTACGAAAATAATTTCCCTTTTGCTTACTCTGCTTCTCTTTCATTTTCTCCTAATTTTTTCATCCACTAGTCCTTATTTGGATACAACCTCAGATTTCTCTCAAGTCATTCAAAATCCCCAAAATATTCCTTCCGAACACAATAATTCCGACATCCCTCATCCACAAGAGGCAATTGTTACTCCACCAGAATCTACTTCCCTCAGAGGATCAGGAAGGATTTCACAAAAAACCAGGTTACTTACATGATTTTGTCTGTAACAGTGTCTACCTCACCAACCTCACTGATTCATGTTTTGCTTTCCCTCTTCCCACTTCTAGTTTTTCCTTCAATGCCTTATCTATGCCTAACCAACAATTTTTTCATTCTCTCAACTCTTACTCTGAGCCTACCAGTTATTCTCAAGCTGCAGGGCACCCAAAGTGGAAAGCTACAATGGATGCAAAGATTACAGCTTTGCAATTAAATAACACTTGGGATATTGATGATTTGCCTAAGGGAAAGAGAGCTTTACTTTGTAAGTGGGTATACAAGATAAACTTCTTACAGATGGATTAATAGAGAGATTTAAAGCTAGACTTGTGCTGAGGGGGGGCATTCAAAGGGAAGAGATTGACTATAATGAGACTTTTTCTCCTGTTGTCAAAATGACAACAATCAGATGCCTCTTGGCAGTGGCAGTCAAGAAAAATTGGATAGTTTCACAATTAGATGTGAATAATGCTTTTTTACATGGATCTTTGAAAGAAGAAGTTTTCATGAAATTTTTCCTTGGTCTCATTCCAACTTCATCTAATCAGGTTTGTTGACTCAAAAAATCGTTATATGGTTTAAAACAGGCTTCCCGTCAATAGTATTCTAGGCCTGCAGGTGCTCTTGCCTATATGGGATACACAACATCTTTAAATGATTATTTTTTGTTCTCCAAGACCTCAGGAGATCTTGTCTCTATCCTAGATGTTTATGTTAACGACATTTTGCTAACAGGAAATGATGTTGCTGAGATTGGAGATATTAAGTCTTTCTTAAATTTAGAATTCAGAGTAAAGATTTAGGCGACATTAATTACTTTCTTGGTATGGAAGTTATTAGAGAAAAACAGGGATTCATTGTTTTATTTAAAAGTATTAATTAGACTGGTTTTAGAGTCGCCACTTAATTTTTAAAGGGAAATTAAGAAAACTAATTTTTCCAAAAGATTAAAGACAGAAAATCTAATGAAAAATAATTAAGGGATTCGGGGTTCATAGTCTAATATAAAATAGATATCTTTCTTTTGGGCCTTATGACCAATTCCTCCACATGTCCTAAGAACTAACAAGTAATAGCAAATAAGTGGGCTTAAACCCAAAATAACAAAATACGATTTTGAAGTTAAGAGTGGGCTTTTGGCCCAATCTTTTCAATTTCTCAATCTATTGCTTCTTTCAACTCCAGGACCTGTTCGTCAATTTTTAATAGGCTGGCCGACTTGATAAAAGAGAAATTAGGCCTTTATGGCTCTCCCGAAATGCAAAGGGGAGGCGACACGAGTCTATAATGAACTCGGACAGGTTTCACATGCAACCAAAGAGGAGGGAAGATTAGTATACTAAAAGAAAAAGTAGAACGGAGCTGGAACACTTTTTACAATTAATAACCACGAAAATAATGACTTAGATCACATTATGTACATTGAATAAAACCAATAAATAAATAAGGGAAGAACGGATCACTTCGATAATTAATACCCTCACTTAATTTGCTCACAGTAGGCAACAAAGAATACCAAAATGATGAATCAAACACTCTTAAATCAAATAAGAATAGAACTATAGATTCATAAATGACTATCTTTGCTCTAAATTAAAGGGCTGGACAGTCAAATAACCAACACTCATAAAAAAAGAAAAATGACTAAAACTAAAGAACAAGACGTCAAAACAAAAACCAAATATATAAATAAAAAGGAGGAGTAACTAATCTTCATATTGAAATCGATTTTAACTTCATTCTACAAGCAAGACACAAGGATAAGGAAAAATGACTCTGGGAAACAGAACAGGGCTGGAAATTAACACATAAATAAAAGAAAACGAGACCTTTAAAGCAACTCATCATTTTAAAACATTTGCTCTCAACATGATTTTGGCCAAAAGAAAGAAATTTAAATCAGGTCGCAAGTCACGCCAAAACCCAAGTAAACGAACACAAATAGATAAATTTATCCAGAGATCAAAATAAACACGTTAAAGCCATACACTAAATTGAAGTAGTGAAAGTAGTCAAACACATTAAAGGAGGGGCTACAAAGGTCATAATTTCCTCTCTTAGTCATATTGATAGTATTTGACTAAACCATGACTAATTCGAGCAACATAACTTTCAGCTAGAAAGAAAGAAATCGAATCAAGTGACATGCTAAAACTAACCCTATATAGTCAAGTAAACATCTATACAAATAAAAATATTAGAGATCAAACAAACACATCATAAATCTAACCCAAACTTGGAACAGTAGAAAATATCACAGACATTAAGAAAGGGTTGCTAAGCAACAACTATATTTTGAAAAGAAAAAGATTAAGCAACATCAGCAGCCGACTGGTAACT
This sequence comes from Solanum infundibuliforme, assembly GCA_029582565.1. Lineage (NCBI taxonomy): Eukaryota > Viridiplantae > Streptophyta > Magnoliopsida > Solanales > Solanaceae > Solanum > Solanum infundibuliforme. Next base: position 7,417 of record JAJOOG010003169.1, read on the forward strand.
TAGAGATGAACGATCAACAAAATTTATACAATCAGAGAGACCTCATATCCACATTTAGAACAAACAGAACTTCAAGAAACAAACTACACTGCTAAAAAAAGACTAAATCAAATTTCTCTCATTTATGAAGCATCAAACGATTCAACTACTGGTAAAAAAAATATCTAAATGAAATCACGACTCGAAGGAGAGTTTACCTCTTCCGGAGCAGCAACCTGGGACTACGAGCTTGAAGAACAGTGATTTCCCCACAATCGAGCTTCATCAGATGCCGGCAAGCTTTAGTGAATAGTGAGTGGAAAGGAGACCAAAATCTAGACTCAAGCGCGTATGACTCAAACACCTAAATTATCTACTTTAATGTAGCTGTCTCTAACCTCTGAAGTGTAAACATTTCTTCCACTATTTATTGAATGAAAATTGTGTTTCCTTAAGTCGAAAATCTCGATTTCTTGCCAATGTCTCCAACCCTTAGCTAACTCTCAATGCTTTCTAACAACAATTTTCTCTCACCCAAAATTTTCAACCGCCTCACAGTGAAGAAGATGAGGCATTTTATATGGAAAAATTAGGATTCCAAATTTGGGGGGGGAGGGGGGAATAGATGAAAAACGGGCTCAAGGGCCCATCCCAAAATTCAAACTCCCAAAATTCTTTCACCATTTTAGGGAAACACCCTTTCTCTGAAATTTCAACTCATTCCGGAAGAGGAAAGGGTGAATCGACGCTCCGGATCAATTCCATTGTCCTTGGGCGCCGACGTGGCCTCATTTCGCAGCCCCAAGGATGAAAATGTGTGCTTTTGTTGCTGCTGCGATTGTACTGGTTTGAGGAAACGTTGGGAAGAAGACAAGAGACGCAAGGTACTAATTCACGTGTCCAAGGCATGAACCTGCCGTGTATTTTGACGAAAAAAGCGTCGTTTGGAGCAGTTGTTCACGTCGTCTGTTAGTTGTTGTTGAAACTGTGTATTCACTGATGAAAATGTGTTTGATGTTGTTGATATCTGGGAATTGTACGCATTAATCTCTCTTCGTTGAAGGAAATGGGGCGGGTTAGGATATTATTGGGTTGGGTCGGCTGGGAAATGGTTATTTGGATGATGGGCTGCTGGAATTTTGTAATGCAGGGTCAAGATGTTGGTCAATTGGGTGGGCTTCTGAAGATTTGTAGATAGGGCCCAAAACTTGGTCTTGCAATTTAATTGAAGGATCACTAAAACTAAAACTGCGATTAAGAAAATGGCCGAATGAATTTCGATCGTAGTTAATCGGAATTAAAATTGAGCCAAATGCGTTTAGTTGGTAATTCGGCTAAAACTAACAAGACGAATTGATAGAAATTAATTAATGGGTTTCTTAATCTTAACGAAATAAAATGATTGACTTAAGTATAACATAATTAATTTAAATGCCAACTAATCATTTCAAAATCGTAATTACGATTTAACTAAACTAAATTAATAAAATACTTAGCTAAAAAGAAATAAATTTTTTTGATATGATTTTCAAATATTTATAAAATATATAAATAAGTATATAAGAACTATGTGTTATTTTAATATTATAAAAATGACTAAAATCACTTCAAAACTTTGAAAAATATTTTATAAACTAATTATTCTAGATTATTTGCAATCTAAGAAGCTCGAAAAAATAATTTCAACAGGGAAGGGTCAAAATTGGATGTCAACATTCATCATCACTCAACGAAAGTTTGCTTTGGATCTAATCAAAGAATTTGATTGCTCTCATATTCCCAACGTTACTTCCCCTTTGGATCCATGTATCAAATTACAAGCAGATGATGATATACATCCTACAATTTTCAGACATTTAATAGGGAAGATGAACTATCTCACTCATACACGTCCAAATTTGGCGTTTCTTGTATTGAAGTTCAGTCAGTTCTTGCAAAGACCTTATCGTTTCCATTTTTCTGTTACACTTCGTGTGTTGAAATATTTATAGTTGGATCCAGGGCAAGGAATTCTTTTATCATCTGATCCTTCTTTGGCACTCTTGGCTTTTTGCGATGTCGATTGGGGTTTTTGCAAGGACACTCGCAGGTCAATCAGTGGTTTTTTCATCACTCTTGGTGGTTCTCCGATTTCATGGAAATCAAAGAAGCAAGCTTCGATCTCCCTTTCTTCTACTGAAGCGGAGTACCGATCAATGAGGAAGGTCACGGCTGAAATAACTTGGATGGTTCGCTTGCTCGAGGATTTGTCCATTTCCCCTTCATTACTGGTCCCTGTCCACTCTGACAGTAAAGCCGCGATTTATATCGCCTACAACCCAGTTTTCCATGAGAGAACCAAGCATATGGAGCTTGACTGTCATTTTCTGCGCCAACAATACATCTCTGGTCTCATATCTATTCAGTTTACTCCTTCAAAGAATTAACTCGCCGATCTGTTCACTAAACCACTCTCTGGATCTTCTCATCGTGGTATATTATCCAAGTTGGGGGTTTCGTCATTACAACTCTCATCTCTCCTCTCCAACTTGAGGGGGGATGTTGGCAAAAAGAAGATCCATGCTTCACTAGTTTCATTATCCATTAGTAGCAGAAAGAAAGAAAGAAAAAATAGTGAAGCAAGTCTAGGGATTTCAAACATAAAAAGGGAAAGTGTTCAATCTTTTCATAGGTTCCCCTCAACATGCTACGTGAAAGAAATCTAGCCATCCAAGTATATCTCTGATAGATGAAATCTCAACCATTGGATAAATATATTTTGTGATGAAGCAAGCACGTGAGAAGCACAACATTCAACATAGAAAGAATCATAGTTTGTTAGGTGGTTAGAGTTCTTTGTATAAGATTGGGACAAGTGTACAACTGAGGATTTTTTCTTTGATTATTCTGTACAAATACTTGTATAAAGAGGAAACACTAAAAAATAAGAAGATCATCAGCAAAAAAATTTCACAAGCTTCTTCCAATCTTACATTTTGACTCAATCGTCTTTACTCAAAGTGAATATTTCCGCCTTTTTATGGATGAACGAGTGATCCGTTTATTTATTAATTCAATTCATTTTGATTTGTTCAAATTTAATCAATTTCATCTCTTTAACACTCCTAATTGTAAGAATAAAATATTAATAATGCTAGACTTTTTGGCAAAAATAACATGAGCTTAAGTCAAAATGAATAGTAAGCTTATATTATATTAATGATAGTTTATACTGATTTAGCACATCAAGTTCATCCCATGGGCAGGCTTAATTTTCTTGTTTATTCACATGCAATTATTACATTAATTATCATGAAAAAAAATATAATCATCTAAAAATCTTAGTATTACTTGTTTCCAAAAGTTACATTTCAATTCTACATAAATAATTGGGAAAATAGTCTGAAAAATACTCCAACTTTGGCCGAAATTGTTGTTATGATACCAAACTGTATGGAAGACCTTTTACCCCCTGAACTATTTAATAGTGTATTTTTTACCCCCTGAACTATTTAATAGTGTATTTTAAAGGTATATATATGGCCGCATGGACACATTACTAGTTATAATTATGCATTATTTTTTATATTTACGTGGACACATATATACCTTTAAAATACACTATTAAATAGTGCAGGGGGTAAAAGGTCCTTTCCAAAGTTTGGTAACGTAACAACATTTTCGGTCAAAGTTCGAATATATTTCAGACCCTTTTCCCTTATTCAAAACATCTAACTTTTTCCCATGCATCAAACATTTTGTTTGCCCTTATTCTATGCCCATTATCTGTGTAACACCCTATATTCTTCGTTGCCTTGTGGTATAGTTATGGACTCGAATTCCTATGTGACTAGTGACAATAGAATAGGTTTAAAGTGAGATAGTAAATGGTGGTATTTGATGTAAGAGTCAAAGTGGTCAAGTGAGTATTAGTGTTACGGTCTTGTAAAGAAACTAAGATTGGGAAAATAGTGTAAAATAAGTGAGGTGCTTGCTTGACTAAACTATGCTAGTAGGTGACAAGTAGGTGATACACCTACTTAGAATTAGTGGACTGCATTTTAAGTGAAAATGGCAAGTAGGTGATGCACCTACTTAGAATTAGTGGACTGCCTTTTTAAGTGAAAAGGGCAAGTAGGTGATTCACCTACTTACAAACTTGTGGCAGAAATTAAGGAGGTGATGCACCTGCTTGCTTAAAAGTAAAAGGACCATATTATTTCTCCAATTTATTAAGTGAAAACGTTCAAAAGGGACCTCTAAAGCATTCAAGCTTATCACATCTCCTTCATCACTTATTCTCCAGAAATTGCTCCTAAGGAAAGTCATAAAACTTTCAAGAGTTCTGGTTTATAGCTTCACCATTAAAATCTGAAGCAAACCCTTTCTTTTTAAAGTACAAGTTAGTAGAACATATCCCATCTTAAGGAATTCAAGTGAATAATCTGATTTAACATCAAGTTAAGGGGGAGAGGACAACCTAAACCTTGAAGAAACCAAGTCTTAGCAAGTAAGGTTTCTGTCCAGCAAGGTAAGCTATGGAAATTTTCATCTCTCTTTAGTTCTTGCATTGTTTGTGAAAGTTTTTATGTGTTAATGAAATAAGAAGTGTTGTCTCTATATGGTGTGAGCTTAGAGGAAGGATGTGCTGGTTGGAAAAGCCATGGAGTGGAGTCCCCTTAAATTTTGATTGTGAGCTCGTTTTGAGCATCTTAAATGTAATGTTAGTTGGAACTCACAGGATGTTGATCGGAAGTCGTATGTTCATGTTGCTATTTCCACATTGTGATGCTTAAAGATTGTTTTGTGTATCGTAAAATAAGGAGGTGTGGCTGGATATGTGCAGATAAGTCATGGGAACTGGTTATATGATAGAACATTGAAAGTGTAGTGATACACCACTTAATTGAATGTTGCATGAGCTTACTTCCTGCCATCCCTTTTGTCAGTCCACGAAATAGGGGGGTAACTGGCACTCGATACCCTAATACATCGAGTTACCCACTGAAACATACTAGCTAAACCAAAATTGTGAGGCAAAAGATTGGGCAGCACAACTTCTAAAAAGTGAAGCCCGGACCCAGAGGTCATGACCTGAAAGAGAATAACCATACAAACAATGGTAGAAAAACCGAAAAAAAATAAAGATGTTCTATCTAGCTGACGAGGCCACAACCGAAAACATACCTACTTAAACACACACCTATATATACATGCCAAGACTATTGGCTGGAGGTTGAAACATACAGAAAAGAAAACCCAGAATATTGTGTCCACAATAGTCTCTATGAGTGACATAAGCACTGTCAGGACAAGGCCTCGACTATACCCAAACTGTACAACAAAAGTAAACATCCTCTGATATCCCAGGATAAGATTGAGCTTACCAATTCACAGCTGAACCTGAATCCTAGCGGGTGGGTCGATTAGAGTCCCTGCCTGTACCTGCTCGCACAAAACAAAAAGCAGCGTTCCCATGCAAAGGGACGTCAGTACGAATAAAAATGTACTGGTATGTAAAGTGAAAAGTAAAATCATAAACATTTACTGTAAAAGGGTAATAAAGATACCACCTGAAACTGAAACCCAAATAATCTCTATGGCTGACCTTTAGCCCCCTACTACTTAAATATGCATGGTATGCTCGTATAATTGCATGACGTGAATACACACACATACACACACACACACACACACACATATATATAGATGCAAATGCATGACATACCCAACCAAATGCTAGCAATGGTGGTGCTTTCCGATAGCGAACCGGCATCATATTCGCCAACTTGTGGCCATATGTGTCTCATACGTATAAATATAGGCAATAGGCCCCATACCTCCCGATTATAGCTCGGGAGTAGAATGCATAGCATGTCATGTCATGGATTTATAACACCTATGAGTTACTGTTGTCATGTTGCCAATCTTGGCCCGTTTGTAGTCTTGTTCTCATAACCCCATAATAACTTTCGTATAACATATAACAATCTCATGGAACTTGATATGTTCTTCCAAATAAACTTGAAAAGTTAACTCGAATTTTAAAAGGATAACCTAACCTTTTTAAGTTTAAGGTTACTTACTTAGTTCCTAACTTGGTTCCTAGATAATTTATAAAATAAATACTTCAAAAACCAAGTGTTCTAATAGTTTACATTTAAATTATATTTCAGAGTTTTGAAGGTCGTGAGCTACTTTAAAGTTTTTCTTTAATAATAACCTTAAAGGAGAAAGAGGGCTGGTCACAAGTAGTAAGGGTCGCGCGTGACACTTTAATTCACATCACCTAAGGAGTAATACGAATTCATACGTGCGGACATATAATCAAGGAAACTGATAAAATGACGTGTAGATGTCGAACGCTCTATTTATCCGAACGAGTGAAATATCAAAATAATAGAATCATGAAAATAATTCAGCTGAGATCCCAATGCCTTTCACTGAAGGTCTTTCTAGCAAGAGAATAGCAAAATATCACATTCGGCGTTTTACAAATTTCCAAGGAGTGGTGCTAATATGAGGGACGTAGCTTCGCCTTAACATACATTTTCAATGAACGCTCGAATGGCCGTAACTTCTTCACAAAAGTTGTTCCTTACGTCCTAAAGTTCACAAACACTATATATACACAGCTGGTACACACCTATAAACAGTTCATAATTGTTCTTAAATCGGCATATTTGCCAAATGGCCTCAACTTGACGAAATGTCCGTAGAACTTCATAAAAACAATCATAAAAGAGTCCCGAGATGATTACCTTAGTTAACCAAGTGTAAACCTTGAAGAAACACTAATAACTACAAATTTATATCTTCAAAAACTTGCTTCAAACGCAGCTAATAGAAGGGGAAAACGATTGCCACATGTAGATATCACGTTTCTAGGCACGGGGGAAATTTTTAATGGTATAAATCGTCAAAAACTGACCTTCATCATGTAAGTACTCCATAGGAACCCTCTCTTAAGCTTTCTTTCTGGTTTGGAAGTAAAATGAAATGTTTTCTTGGCTTAAAACGTTGAGTAAGCCGACATACCACATTTTTTACTCGACCCGGATCCAACCTGGATTCTGCCCCGGCAGTCCGTAGTAAAACCCTCATAATGTTTTACTCTGATGTCGGTTGGATACGGGGTTTTGTGCGTTGCAAACTAGACTCATAGGCCTTCGATTTAATGGGTGATAGGCCTTCTAACTCTTTGTATATTGGGAGAAAACATCCAAGACATTTGACCCAAAGTTAAGAAAATATTATTAGGGAAACTTCAATAACTTTTGCCAATTTTAGTTTCACTAATTTTCTTGACTTCCAAACATAACATACGACCCTTGTCCTATTATAATACCTCATAACACACTATTCTTAGCATGTTTTACACTCATAGGCTTATCCACAAGGTATGAGACAAGTTAAACCTTTCAAACAGGCGAAGTTCTACCCGAGCCATTTCTTTTATCATGAACTTTGTTTGAGGGGTCCCTTTGACCTAAAACTTTAGTTTAGTTCCTTGATATTGCCACCTGCTTGTAATCTTAATCTCCAATGTACGATACAAAGTCATATATACCTCATATAACCATGCCATACTACGCCACATATATTATGTACGATTGGAGAAAAAATACGGGATCTTACACCTTTGTATATTGTTTTCCAAATGTTATGAAGCCCGAGGAGTTTTGGAGGACCATATAAGAAGGTTGTATAGTATATGAAAAAAATTAGAGGAGAATAGGTGAGAAGAACACCCTTGATGGGATCAATTACAGATTTACTGCCAATTACTGTTTTGATCTGATCAAGTAGCCCATACTTGTTTATCAAATACTAATGCTAGTTTTATTATTTACTCCATTGTAGATAAATAATCTGAAAGGAAGACGGTTAACTCATTGTAATATCCAAAGTTGTGCAACAAGGTATGTAAGGCTATTCGATTTTCTATTTCTTTGGCATGAATCCAACACTTGTATTACAAAAAGTAAGTTTTCTAAGTGCCCTTGGTAGTGACTGATCCATAGTTGTAGTTCCTACTCCCTAGAGCATTAAAGTGAGTACTCTAATATGAGTTTATTACTAAATGTGCGTGCTTATTCTACCAAGTATTAGCATGCAAGGTTTAAATGTGTTTCATCGTCAAAGTACCCTTGGTACATATTTCCCTTATATAAATCAAAGTGATCCTAGATTACACATGGTACATATGTTTATATGTTGGATATACAATCTGCCCATATCAAGCCAACTTGCTTCAATTGTCTATTCCATCATATATGTCAGCTTGTCACATGTTCATATGTTCCCTTTATTGGTTATTACTCACATTGTGTTAGACTAATATGTTACCTCACAAGATCCCTACTTGATCTATTGTACATTTTATATGTACTTACTTGGAATATGTATCCGTCCTTGAGTTAAATCTGTCCACGTTCTCCCTTGGTTCCACTTTTATGTGTATCTTGTATTTGATTTTAGTTAGTGAGTATTTGGCTACCTTATAGAGTTCAAATCTCTTGGCTGAATGTTAAATGTCTTCACTTGATATGTGCTTCAACTTGAGATGTCAAAATGCTTACTGAGTCAGATAAGCTCCTAAGTATTACGTTGGTGTCACATCTGCATCCCATGTCATTGTTATGATCATCAAAACAACAATCTCAAAAGAGTTATGATCATCAAAAAAATAATCTCAAAAGAGTTATGAATATCAAAACAACAATCTCAAAGATTAAAGAATCTAAGTGAAGCAATTTGTATAATGATGGGTCGCAGCCCAGGGGCAAATGCCTAGCATGGATCAATCCCAATTGGTATGGAAGGGTGGCAGCTCAGGGGCGAAAGCCTAGCATGGGACGATCCCAATTTGTATAGAAAGGTGGCAGCTCAGGGGTGAAAGCCTAGCATAGACCGATCCCAATTGGTTGAATTATGAGGACAGCATCCCAGGGGTTAAATGCCTAGCATGGGTCATCCTTTTCTACCACTGATCAGCTGGTCATTTGTATCATATGCCCTATAAAGATTAGAACGCACAGAAAAGTAAAGAAAATAATGTAACATACACGATTCCAAAAGTATAAGCAAAGGTGGTCTGTAATCCTTAATTATTTGTATTTGGTTTCACTTGAGCTCTCATTTTACATATGGTTGTATTATGCCTTACATATTCAGTACATTCTTTCGTACTGACGTCCCTTATTGGGGACGTTGCATTCCATGCTGCAGGTACATGTACTCAACTAGTAGATCTCCCCCATAGAAGCTTGATTCGGGGCTTTGCCGAGTCTTTACTATGCGTATTTTGATAGTTGTATAGTCATGGATTCTAGTAGAGGCTTTGTAGACATTTTAAAATTATCATCTGTATTCATAGTTTTACTTGTCACATGTATTGGTTCAGGTAGTCGACATGTGTTGTATATTTAGCTTCTTAGTAGCAAATTTATATGCATAATAGTTCACTTTCTCGTCATAAGTCACTTGTAAAGCATGTGTTCATATGGTACTTGTCCGCCTAACCTAGGGTGGGGTGTGACAATCTGTATAGAAGCTTGACTCAATCTTAATTTAGCATCAAAGGTAAAAACTCGCACAGACGGTTAATTTCAAATTTTGTACCTCATCCCAATATAAATACTTAGCTAAATGGGGCATCATATTCTTATAACTTATTGGCTTTTACCCCCAAAAAATAGAATAGTATCTCAAAATATATAGGACATGGTCCTTCAATAAACACCATCATTGCTCATTAACATCCAAAAAATAATGTTACTATCACTACTTTAATTCTTAGAAACTTGCACATGCTCTAACATTCCATTCTTATAATTCCTTACAACAAACTATTATTGTAACCACTTTATTACTATCATAAAATAAAACGGCCATTTCAAAAAAATTCTTCTTGATAAATGATATTATGTTTACATTTCATATTTTTATTAGCAATATTACGCTTATAATTTCCTTATAATTTATAATATTACGCTTATCCCCCTTAAAGCAGGTTCAAATATTGGTGCGGCCTCTACATATTTTGTCCGATTATCGTTGCTTTAATTTATCTTATCAAAAAGAAGTGTGGATGGAGTTTATTTTAGGCATAAAGTTCCTCTTGAACTCATTTGTCCACGTCTTTTTGTTGTCATTTTTTGGAATTTTTATTTCTCTTTAGCTGGAATTTCTCAAATAATTTGTTTTTTTCCCCTCACAAAACTAATAAAGAACGTCTCCATGAATAAAATAAAGTTGCCCTTATCATCAAGAGAGTATACAGTGTTATATATATATATATATATATATATATATATTATTTTATTTATTTATTTATTATTATATATATATATATAATTTTTTTTTCCGAGGTTAACATGGGTTCGATCGATATATAACACATGTACCATAAATGCAAGTCTACCTATGGCTATACTCAACATAAACGGATTTATAATTTAAAATTTATGAGTTCAATTTTTAAGGTTGTAGAATTTCCCGGTTATTCTTCTAAGTTATAGGAATATATTCATATCAATTATTTATTCATATCTCGCTTTAAAATAATGTATTTAGACGAACCGGTATCACAAGGATGGATCCATATATACTCTACTAACAAACATATATTGAAGTGGATTTCATAATTTAAGTACAATTTTTTGGGCTAAAATTACTAGTAATTTTTTTGGCATTAATATAAGTCATTTTTTTGGATGAGAAAAATCACAACAATCTACTACAACCTCTCACTTTGATGAGAAAAAAAGATCCTAACTTGTCAAAATACACAAATTCAAAGAATCTACCAAGTAACCAATAATAATAATTTTTAAATCAACATGGGTCGTAGTGCCACCGCTGCTTCACCTTTAATTACAGGTCTTGAGTTCGACCTTTGGATATGGGGAAAATCCATTTGAGGATGTCACCACCGAATGTGTCCCGCAGTGAGCAATCCGAATTTAGTTATGACTCCAATCAGGCTTCGGACACCGAATAGAAAACCCAAAAAGAATTAAAGGAACTTTTCCCCTCTTTTCTTCTTCTAGATTTAGTCCACATGGCTTACAGACACCTCCCTCCATATCCAGCATTTCTGAACAATGCTTGCTTTATGTCTTCTGAACTCACAACTCCACTCTGCTCCATTTCCTATCACACAATCATTTAAAAAAAAAAAAACTTTAGTCAAATAACATGTCACATTAATTTGAATTCCGAACTTGTCATCCAACTCATAACTCGTTTTAGTTACTCAGCTCACAATAATATATTTACACGTACGTATTTAATAAGTTGTCCAACACAAATACAAGATCTAAACAAAATTCGTTAGAACTAGTATCTAGTACGATAGCTAAGCCCCTGATCTGTAATGACCCAAAGGTCATTTTTAGTAATTTTCACGAACACTTCCAAAAATGACCTTCCAGTTCATTACATGATTGACTTTCACATAAAAATTTTTAAAGGTGTATTGAATTTTGTACCTCAGAACAAGAAGCTTGCATTGCAAAATCACTAAATGAGCTAATTACACACTGTTGAATCTCTAGGCCTAAAGCCTCTAGTGTGGTCACAGTTGATAACAATAGACCAGGCTTCCCTGCACAACATATCTCAACTTTTGTATCAACACTTCTCCTTTCCACATCAAACTGCCAAAAAAAACATATTAAAAAATTAAATCGAGACGGATTTAAATAGAGTGATATTGAAAGTGATACTGATACTGATAATGAAAATTCATATAGTCCACCTTTGATTGTTGGGTTTTTTTAGGTAATAAATAAATATTGTTGTTGTAACTCACCTTAGGTGAATTTCTCACAAGCATTTCATTTGGTTTTACATCTTTGAAAATGCTCATCAAGCTTAGTTGATTTGGTCCAAGTTCCATTTCTTCTTGCAAATTATTGATTTTCTCTAGTAGCTCCTTCATGTAGTCTATAGTATCCCCAAGTATTGAAGTTCTGTCCATCTATCAAGGGTAAACAAGTAAATTAACATCAGAAAAATTATAATTACAAAAAGAAAAAAAAGTTACATACATGGATAGTACAAAAAAAAAAATGCATTGCATAATTAACCTAGTTTAATTTGGTATAACAAGTCAATATAATTGCTATTTTTATCAAGTTTACTTTTTTATTTTATTTTAATGGGGACAGTGAAAGAAGAAAATGGAAAAAGGGATTAAAAGTTAAAAAATCAACCTTTATCACGTAAAAGTTACTAAAATTTCTCTATTTTTATCATGTTACTAATTACTACTGCACATCATTAAAAAATTTCCCTTAAAAGCTTTATAAGTGACCTGATAGAAGATGAATTACCTAAATAATCACCCATCCAATTATTTAAAAAGGGCAGTTTGGTGCACTAAAATTTTCACTATGCGCAAGGTTCAAATTCGACCATAAGGGTCTATTGTACGCAGTTTTATCTTGCATTTCTGTAAGAGACTATTTTCAAGGCTTGAACGTGTGACCAGGCCTCCTAGTCATAGGACAACAACTTTACGAGTTACTTCAAGGCTCCCCTTTACCCATTCAATTTCTTAAATAAAAAATAATTAATCGATATATAATATATGTATAATTTGTATATCTGAAGAAAACCTACACAATGAATCTGACCGGCTATTTGGGTAAAAATTCTCAAAAAATAAATAAATGATAAAGGGAGGTCTAATTAAGTTAATTACCTTGCTAATCTTTGGAACAACTGATCTAAGCATAGAGAGTCTATCATTAAGCCTTTTCCTTCTTCTTCTCTCAGCCATTAAATTTTTTGAAGGTTGACCATCTATTTTCTTTGATTTTGACTTTCTAATTTCTGGACACAAACCAATATTAAAATTTGAAGCTCCACTACCACTTCCTCCTGCACCTTCACACACTTGATTTTCCTCCAATTTACAAGGAATAACAACATTATTACAATTATTATTCCCCATTTCCAAATTTTGGAAACTATAGTTCCCCATTTCTTCATCCAAAATTGATGAAAAATCTTCTTGAGAAGGAAATGAAGATGGTGGAGACAATTCATCACAAAGTGGACTATAAAATGAAGTACCACAATTTATCAAACTTTGTTGGTCAAATGGCAAATTACATGAATACCCTTCAAAGGAATTAGAAGTAGTAGAACAAGGAAGTGGAATATTATCATAGTTGAGGACATTGTTGTAAAAATCATGACACATTTCCATAGGGACTACATTTGTAGTATCCCATGACTCACTTCTTAGAGATAATAATTCTTCTAAGAAGCCATTCTCATTGTAATACTCCATTTTTTTTTCTATGGAGTTTTGTTGGAAGAAAAAGAAGAGAGGAGTTTGGAGGGTAGTAATGTAAAAGGGAGGGACCTTGATAAAATGAATAAAGTGGAGGATATATATAGGAAGAAGAATAATTATAGATTTATAGACTATAGTAATGTTTTATTTATGGGGCATCATTTGTCATTTATCACCTACAGTCTTGGACTACATAAATTTGGAATTTGTCTTAAAAGTAAGGGCAAATTTTTGAAAAGGAAACTATCATTTCTAGAATTATTATTATTGAGAAAATAAATAAGTGTTATTTTAACGCATTTCACGCTCTTTCTTCAAAAATATTATAATTTATTAAATTACCTTTATTTTTCATATATACGTTACCTAAAAATTAAGCACAATTAATAATAAGAAACTCTTTAATACTAGGATGTAGTTGAAAAAACACAACATTCAGTTCTCCATAGTTACATCAATGAAAGTCAAATTGAGGTAATAATTAATTTGCGCGTTTAGGGTATGACTAAGTGATCAACGAAGTGGGTCAACAGTTAAACATAAAACCCTAGGTATTATTTTTTCATATAGTAAATCTTGATTGATAGAATTATATGATACTTGTGATGGTAAAAGATAACAAGTATCTGATGTAATTAGTTGAGGTGTCCGATATTTATATCAAATTATATCAGCTTAGGTATCATAGTTAAATAATTTTATAATATGATAATATATATAAATTTGTCATGGTTAAATAGGAGTACTCTATGTGTAAACACAAAGAAAATGACAAAACTATATTTGATTTGAGTGAGATTTATTTTAAATTATGACCAAACTTAAATCGAACGTAACCATGAATAGATTAGGCCACTCTATCTTAAAGCTTTCAAAAAGGTTTTGCTTATTGAAATGATATGAAACTGAAGAATTTCTCTTGGAAATTAAAAGATGTTTCAATATTCATTTTTAGCATATGTGAATTAAAAAAAATTAAAGGATAAATTAAATACTTATCCTTTTTTATTTATAGTAATTTTTTACAATGTGTGTAAAAGAAAAAGTGAACAAATAATATGAAACAGAATGAGTATTTATTAACTCTTTTCTATTTCTTCTGAATTTAAATTTCTTCGTTCCATATTAATTATCCAACTTACTATAAATATTTGTTTGAAATTACTAGTCAATTTATAAAAAATTAGAGAATTAATTAAATATTTTTTATTTTACTCTTACAATTCTATCTTTTCTTTTTTGAAAATGCAAAAAAAATTATAAAATTTCAAAAAGTTTCTTAAGAGATAAATTAATAAAATTATCTTTTTTATTTTTATAATTTCTTAAGAAGCATATAATAAAAAAAGAAGAGAACTAGTAAAATGAAACGGACGGAATAGTTCTCTTCTCAGCTGACTATTTGATCACGTTTGTGTCTGCACAGAAAAGATGGGGGGTTTACCTTGTCAGGTTCTTTATATGCATAAATGTCTGGGAAATTAATTGCCATATTACCAGTACAAAATAATTACTAAATTATTTTAAATTTTTATTTTTAAAAAAAAATACACCCACAGAAGAAAAAGTCTCAATACTTTTTGGCCCTAGTTGTAAAAAATTCAAAATAGTTGGTAGGCCTTTTCTAATTCTTTTAGTCAAAATAATCCCTTTTAATTAGATTAACTTTTCATTAATTAATTAATTAATTAATTAATCATGTTCTCAGTTGTCATGGTTTTGATTACCTCTAATCCGTACCTTGTTTTTCCCTTAAAAAGAAATCTGTGTGTAGTACTTGTAAGCTGGTATTAATTAAAAAAGAAAACCTCTAATTGAAAGTAATTAGAAAGTATTATGCTAATTAAATCAACAGTAATTGTTAATCAATAAAAATTTGGCTGATGTTAAGTGTCTTATTAAGGTTAAGAATATATCATTACTGAACAATCTAATATTTTTCACACTAATTTTTGGATTAAGCGGTCTAGACATTTTGGATTTTTCATTAGGGGACGTTTCTGTAGTCAAGGTCAGTATATAATCCAAATATACTAGTATGTGATTAATTAATACTAGTTGAATAAAAATATTAGTACTTTTTTCTTGAATGGAGAATATATATTATTTTCTTTATTTACCAACATTAGCTTTTTGTACTTAATTAGATAAAATCAATCTAAAAAGAATATATAAGAAAAATAAATCTGCAGGTGGCGACAATGCTAATTTTTAAAGGGCCATATATATTAATTAGATGGCCTTATAATGACAATGGTCACGAACCTATGTTCCCACTGAAACCTTATTTTTACGTAATCGTCTGAGTTACTAAATTTATTATCTCGATTAATTTAAATTTACGTAGTACGTGAAGGGCCTATTTATCATTCTCATGGCTCCATTACAACACATTTCTTGGTATTAATTACAAACTATAACTTAGGTCTAGATGACCATATGTCTTTAACACAATTATAAACTTAAATTTTAATATATTGGCGAGACCATACATTTATTAATTGACTATTTTTCTTTTAACACACCTCCTTATATGTGAGTATGAACCAAATACGTAAAAATAAATTTAATAATAGATGACGATGAGACTCGAATTCAGAATCTTTGCTTTTTTGATATCATACCATCTCATCCTATTAAGCTCTTCTCTTGATAAAATCAAATCTATACCATATCTTTTTTATTTAATCTTATTAAGCTCGTGTTTTTGTCTTGTTACTTTTGAACAGGGATAGCAAGAAATTAGGAACACTATGGGGTTTGTATGATTATTTTACCATATATAACTTATCCCAATCCATGTTGTGATAATCAGCTCATTTTAATGGAACGAAAAAAAAAACCTTGGGGAGAATCATAGCCACATGCTACAGGTTCGTATATATATATAATAACTGAAAGGATAAAGTATAGCTAAAAGGATAAAATTTTGGACACATGCACCTACAATATACTATATAGAATTCGTGTACAGTTTTTAGGTCAATGCTCTATGCTATAAAGAGAAACCAAATAATGAAGAAATAATAAGTAATAGTCCTTTCGATTTGCGTTGGTTAAGCAGGTGATCACAAAATTAATTATTGTGCATGTTATTTTTGAGCTTATCACACAAAACTTATTTGGTACTCCCTCTATTTCATATTAATTGAATTGTTGAGGTGTTTCACACCCTTTAACCCGATTTCTCAAATCATGATGACACCTACTATACCCTACCCATAGGTAAGCCAACCCGTAACCCAGAACATCAAGTAATGAGCGTAAGTCTAGAAATTAGCAAAAACAATAATCTAAACAAGGACAACAAGGCGGAAGCAACCCAAAATAAATATATACAGAAATCTCTCCCAGAACCTAGAAGTCACCAGTACAGAGCTATCTAATAAAGAGTACAAGTCCCAAAAGTGGACCACAACAAAGCGTGTCTCAAAGGCAACAAGACTAGCTAAAACAAAAGAAGGAGACAAGACAAACCCAAAACGCCAAGTGCTCACCCTCATCACCGAATCACAGTTGCAAAAGAAGGCTGAAGCTAATCACCGCTGGTATCTTGTACTGGGACCTGCATCACGAAATAGATGCAAAGTGTAGCATGAGTACCAAAACAAAAGGTACTCAGTAGGCATCAAAGGCCGACTGAGCAAAAGGGGTAAAAACAATAAGAAAGGATAGAATCTAGACACAGAGAGGTCAAAGCGGATATGAAAAGAAAGCACACGAGCATACCAGAAATAAACTAAGTACAACTAAACTAAACCTAACTAGATCCTCATAAGCCCAGAAGGTACACTCGTGCGCAAGTTTAAATAAAACCTGAACGAACCCTCATAAGCTCGACAGGTACACAAAATAGCTAAGTCTATTGAGAAAGAAGAAAATCGGGCTCTCAGTTCAAAGTAACCAAGATAATCCATCAGTCTCCACCCAGCCAGTAGTGCACTCCCAGCCCAGCTAGAAAGAGTGACCCCAGGGGCACCCAACCAAACAGTCCACTCCCAGCCCAACTAGAAAGAGGGACTCGTGGGTGAGGTAGATATCGCAAGTCGTCCTACCATGCAGTTAGCTCCCAGCCCTGCTAGAAAGAGCGACCCGGGGACACCCAGCCAGCAGCACACTCCCAGCCCAACTAGAAAAAGAGGCCCGGGGCGAAGAAGATTAAGATATAAATTAGGCATTACTTTCCATTTTTACCCTTATTAATTATTGTCAAATTTATGATTAAAATAACTAAACATTAATTAATAACTAATTTCAATACTAACTAATGAAGGGTAAAATTGGAAGAACATTCTAAAGTAGTCTTGAAAATTAAAAAATTAAGTTAATTTGAAAATAATTTTTTTTTTTTAAAATTCAATCAATATGAAATGGAGAGAGTACGATTTATCTCTTTTATATAATTTGTGAGCTATTACGTTGAAGCGAGATTTACTTTATGACGTTTGACGAATAAAATAATTTTTTTTAGTGCAACAATCATTGCCCGCTTATGGTATCTCAATGTAGAACGTCAAGTTCATAATTACAAAAAAGGTACGTGAACACGAATATTAATTAATAGACATATATAATAAATGCATATGAGGGTACGTACTTATTTTAGTTCATGAAACAAACACGTACACATGTTGATGTGAATTTGTAGGTTCATTTTTGTGAAGCTCGTGATGGAGGGCAGGTTAATTAGAAATGGGTAAATAAGTAGGACTAGATGTACCATGTACACGTATAGTTGATCAGAATAGTTACCGTTTTTGCACTAATACATAGTATGGAAAAAGTATGAAACACTTGTTTATGACTTAAAAGAAAATAGGTATTTCCGTAACTTAATTCAAAAGTTAGCTCATATGATGATAATACTCAAAGGTTATATGAAATACCAAATTATTTAATAACACAACCCACACATTGATTTGAAACTCAATAACCCTAGTTCTTAGTATGTGGATTGAGAGTAGATAATAGGATATTTGGTTATCCATAAGGACAGCCCGGGATTGATCCCTTGTGAGTCGAGCATGTCACATAGGGCTCGCCTAACGCGGTTTACATCTCATGTATGGTTTACAACAGTATGCAGAGAGATGAGAGATCATGTTAAAAGGTCGTATACAAATATGTCTACACGGATTTGAAAAAAAAAGTGAATAGTCGAGTAATAGGAACATGCAGACACAAATGGCGAATTTTCCCAAGTTCGAAAGGGATATGAAATACAAGTACTACTTTCTTCGTCTCAATTTATATGATATAGTTTAACTTTCAAAATTCAAACTATGTCATATAAATTGAAACAGAACAAATACGTACTACAAATATTAGTACAAATGATTGATTAGAAGGTGGAAAACTCCAGAAATGAACAATTATTCTCCTCCTGGCGGATTTCTATGTGTACGTTATGAAGGGAATACGAAGGTTCCTAATTGAAGTCTACTAAACTTAAATAATAAAGTAATAGTCGATCCCTTTGAGGTTTTAAATTCATATTACTCTTCCTATTTTCAATTGTTTGTCTGTTTTTGACTTGAAACATAGTTTTAAAATTTTAAAAGACTTTTAAACCTTATCGTCTTTAATTAAAGATATAAAGAGAATGACTTTAATCTTATAATAATAATTCACTAAAATTTTCCTTATTGGAATGATGATCAAAAGATTAATTCATCGGCCTTCTTCTAATTAATAAGGAATAAGAATATTCCAAGCTTAAACAATATGGAGAAAATATAAATAATATTATTGGATGAACACAAACGTGTTAGATAAATATTGTAATGGAATATTTCAAAATACACAAACACTGCAGACGAATATGCATATATTTCCGGCCTAGGTACCCAAACGCAGGGTAGCTTCTTAGGATAAATACAAAATCCTACTTCATACAAAGAAATTACTCTATCCGTTCCAAAATAATATCGATTCGATCTTGCATATTTTTACATTAATTCTTATTGAGCTATTACTCACATCATGTTGAAATTGTGAATTTTTAATATCTTACATGGTTAGGCGACAATAAAAAAATATGTAGCGGACACACAAAGTTGAACCTAGGCACCGTGTATGTTTGAGTTCGGAGTCAAAAGGGCAAAAAAATTGTCAAAAATTCTAAAAGGGCACATCAAATTTTTTTAAAACCAAAAGGGCAAAATCGCTCCTGACGAAGCGATTTCCCTCTGACACAATGACAAAATCGCTGCTAATTTTTTTATTAAAAATCGCTGCCACAGCAGCGATTTTAAATTAGAATTTTTTTTTCCTTACACATCGCTGCAGGGGAGCGTTTTTCATGCCTATTGTTAATTATTAATAATATAAAAATGATAAACAAGACGGACAATATACTCAATAAAATTGTTGAAGTATGAGGAAAATTGAATTATATATCATAAATAAAAGATTTTTTTTTTGAGAAAATAGCAGCGATTTTTATTTTTTTTAACGTATGACAACTTTTGTCAGAAGAAAATCGCTCCTGAAAATCGTACGACAACAGTAAAATTTAATATTCTTTTATTATTATTTATGATATATAATTCAATTTTTTCCACATGTTTCAACAATTTTATTGAGTATACTGTCCGTCTTGTTTATCATTTTTATATTATTAATAATTAACAATAGGCATGAAAATAATAGCACTAGGCATGAAAAGCGCTGCCCCTGCAGCGATGTGTAAGGAAAAAAAGAAATTCTGATTTAAAATCGTTGCTATAGCAGCGATTTTTAATTAAAAAAAATAAAGGCAGTGATTTTTAATTAAAAAAAAAAAATCATTGTGTTAGAGGGAAATCGCTTCGTCAGGAGCGATTTTGCTCTTTTGGTTTTAAAAAAATTTGATGTGCCCTTTTGGAATTTTTGACAATTTTTTTTGCCCTTTTGGCTCCGAACTCGTGTATGTTTTGTGCAATACTAAAATCTTTAGGTTTTAAGGTTGTCCAAAATACCGAAATCTTTAGGTTATAAGGATGTCCAAAATGACATATAGTATACCAATATAAAGAATAATTTGACCTCTATATAGTGTAATCTTGACTAAGAGTGTCTAACTAGACACCCTGATACCATAGCTCCACCCTTGGCTATAGCTCGTTTAATTTCATGTTTATAAGAAATAATAAATATAAAATATTTACTAGCTTATAAAGTTAGTTTTATTTATTACCTTAAATATTTATTGAGAATTAAGCATTCTTTAAGAGATATACATATATAGTTCTTAACAAAGAAATAATCATATATTTTGCGTAATCTTAATCAATTTTTGTTCCATTGATAAAAAAAAAAATTAATTCTCTACCTTATAATTTCTTTCTCGATTTTCCTTTAACCTTTTACGTACTCCCATAGTCCCATTTTTCATTGAAAAATTCTTCAAATATTTCACATATCCAACCTATCCTTCAATTTGCTTTAGTGTTTTGTTTTTAGTCTTACGTACCTAATGTAATAAAATTATTCAACATTTTATAACAATTTGCTGTACCATTGATTTTACAAGGCACGTTTTATGTTTTTTCCAAAATTTTCAGTGCCGGCTAGTGTACGTTAGCCATCTTTTTTTAAAAAAAAAAAAGCTCTCGCCTTGTTTTTTATTTTCTTGGTAACGCAAATCCATAATCTTAAGATTCAATGTAAAATGTGTTTATCACCTAAGCATACCTTATAGTCAGAAATTTACAATTATACTATCCAGGTAACAACTTTTAAACCTTATTTTAAATGAAAAATGTGGAAGAGAGAATAAACCCTCTGATATTGTTAAAATAAGTACTTAATTATGCATCGATTCAAAATAAGTTAGGGGGCGGATTATGCAAATCCTTATTGATTAAGTCGGTCAATTTGAAATTATCTTAAGTCTTTTTCATCAAAAATAATTTATTTTTTAATTGTCAACCTACAGTAATCCTCCTCCTACGTCCGAGTTTAAAAACTTCAATTTATTTGAGCAAAGCTTATATTATTTTCCCTCTGTTGTTTTTGTTTTCTTTTGCTTTGTCAACCATTGATATGTTCATTTTTCAAAATCAGAAATTCAAAATGCATGAAAATTTCAATGTTAATTAGTTGTATTTACTCACAAGTCACAACTAAAAAAAAATAAAAATGCATGTTTGTATATTTATTCAACGCGTTTGTATCAATCGTGAATAGTTTGTCAACGGGTTAGTAACTTGAACAAGCAAAAGGATATAACTAATTAAGGCTAATATGTTTGCCCAAAAAAAGAACAAAAAACAAAAATAGTGTTTCTTGCTATTTATTGAAATTAGATATTCCCTTAGTTTTAAATTATTTGTCATATTTTTATTTGATAGGTATCTTAAAAAAAGTTAGAAAGAATTTTAACTGTTTTACTCTTATTTTTGTTTTAAAATATAATCTCTTTTCATTGAGCATTTTTTTTATTTATGTATCATCTTTGTATAACTAAGATGTTTACAATTTTCAATAATAATTACTATTACAGATAAAATAAAAAAATATAAATAATTTTATCTTAAATTTTCTAAAGCAACAAATATTTTTGAGACAGACTTTCTTAAAACCCACTATCAATAATTTGAGACATATTCCCTCATTGTTTACATAACAAAGTATCCATAATTAACAATGAGTATAAAACACCTAGAGATGAAATTAGCAAAGACCAAAGACTATAATCTATGACTGGAAATTCATACTCTCTCTGTCTAATTTTACTTGTATGTTGTATTATATTTATTATTAACTATATATATATATATTTCTTAATGTATTTTTCAAAATACTGAATTATTACATTTAATATCCAATATAATAAATTAATACTAATATCTATAGGAAAAACTATCTAATTAAACATACCTCACAATTATATATATTATTATTATCTGTACTTTCAAAATATGACGTATTTTATCACTAATTAAAAGTTTATTTTGTATCTTACATTAGATACACATATTTTAGCTTCTAAATACATAAAAATAGAGAGATAAGTAAGATCTATATGTATCTTAGATACATTCAAATTATTGTAGATACTAACATATGTACTTAGGATACTAACACAAACAACTACTCCAAAACAGGATCTGAAGAAAGAATACAACTTAGACAGCCCACAAGATTAAAACATGAAACCACTACCTACAAACATATATATATATATATATATGTCTCTTTTTATTTCTCTCCCTATGGTGTAGGCTTTTAATTTGGCAGGTAGTATTTTGGTTTTTAGCTTCCCTTTGTAAGACTCATATTTAACAGCTATAGTAATTTTATACGACTTGAAAGGTACAATTCTAATACTATATACTATCAAAAATTATTTAAATAAATAAAGAGATTGAGTTCTGTTGAAAATGTACTGACTGTCACGTTGCCCTTTTATGACAAACACTTACCTAACTACTTAATTAATTGACTGGACGACTTTCATCTCATCCCATCCAATTTTTAAAAAATATTTTCCAATTTTTTTAAAAAACTTTCACATATACTAATTGTTACAAATTTGCACCGTCTAATAATTTTAGCTTAAATACTGATTTGTATTAAAAAGATAAGAATTCATGAATTAAATTTTTTATATTTGCATATGATCGTCAGTGTAAGAACTTTCACACGTTTAGGTTATCATTACCTATTATAGCAAATGACGTACGTGTTTTCTTTTTAAGATTATAAATCTTATATTTTAATTTTTTTTTAATCTGTAAATCTCTTTTAAATGATTAGTATGTATAAAATATTCCAAAAAGACAACATATAAGAATAATATTGATACTGAATTTTAGTACTTTTTTTGTCTCAATTTAAGTGTCTTAAGTTTAACTGAGAATGAAGCTTAAGAAATAAAAGGAGATTTTTAAATGTTGTGATATTAAATTAAAGATGTGAATAATGTTCTAAATCATGTGATATTAAATTCGTCAAGTAGAATGCTCAAATTAGAAAACTTATTAAATAAAGAAAGATATATTTTTTTTTGTGAAAAACTAAAAGAAAAAGTAAGGCAACTAAACTATGAAAGAAGAAATATAGTATTTATTTACCACGTAAATCATAATATTAACAACACATATATATACTATTCCTTTTAGTACATCATATTTATTTAAGTACAATTAAGCAAAACCGTCGATAAAAATAATTTCAACATAATTATAACTGATACTATAAAATAAAACAAAAAAAAATAATATTACACATGCTCGGTAGAAGACTAGTACAGTTCTACGATGCAATGAAATTATTTTTTCTTGTGAAATCTTTGGTATTGGCCTTTTGTGTATGTCTTTTTTGTACTAATTTCAGAAATTCTTGAATTTTGAGCCTGAAATGAGAAAAAATTGCATTTTATTTGTCCAAGTGTCTTTTCTCAAAGAAAAAATTGAGGCTAAAAGTGCAAAAAGATGAAAAATAACTTAAACAGAAGCAGCATAAAAAGAAGAGATTTGTATGAGACCATATTTGACTATATCTGCAAAGTCTCAAAAAAATATGAATAGTAAATTCTGTGAATATTGATGGCCACTTCTAATTACTTCTCACAGATTGACACTTAGCCTATTTTAATTTGTGCATTTTGCTGAAATGTTGGATTCTTTCATTGTTCTAACTCATTGGATTGCTGGTTAGAATTATAACGATAACGATATTAATAATATGTGAATCAATTATGAAGGAATTTATGCATAAAGTAATTATACATGGTTTAGTTATCGAAATACGTATTAGTTATTTATTTATTACTTATCCTACCTTCTTTCTTTCTTTAATAAAATAATACATATATATATAAATTTCCTACAATAACTTATATATGTATTAGTTATGTGAGTTTCTAAACTACAGATCGAACGTCATATTAATTTTATATATAAATAACTTACCTGCTAATTAACCATCAAACATAACTTACTTATGGATAATTTAATATCTGCATAACTTATCTTCGAATCATTTACCAAACGACCTCTTTGAACCCCCCAAACCCAAAGGGAGAGTCAATCTCAATTTAGGATTTCAAGTTATGTATATACTTAATAAGTATAAATATATTTTTCAATCATCAAATCTCTTGTAGCATGTAAATGTTATATTTTTTACTAACAGATTACCCTTTCCCCCTTTTCTAAGCTAGGTAATCATTAATGAAATATTCTACGGAATACAAGTTTAATTTTTAATTGAAGTGCATTGATAGTCTAAAAATACATGAAACACAATCGAAAATCTTAATTCAAGTGTAATTTCCTTTTTCAGCTTTGTCATTTCCCTAGATGTGAAGTCATGTGATTATATATTTTATGGTTCACTAGAATCGTTCAAAAAGCAGAAAGGGATAATAGGCTAAAGATCGCTAAAGATCGTACCTTAATGATTTCTAACTATATTGGTATTCCCTAACTCTAGTCTTTTTGGTAGCCAATGATCTAAAAGAGCTAGTACAATGGTAGCTAGATACATTTTCACGACAAGTTTGATATAATATAGTAATTTGTTATAACAAGTTATGTTGACCTTGGTCCTTGTTGGTGTAAAAAAATTTACAAGGCAAGTGTGTATAACTTCAATTCTTTCATTGTTGGTTTCCCTTTTAGTTTATAATACTGCCTTTAAACCTCAACTAGTTTAGATCTAATTCTCAAAATATGAAGGAATACTTCCTAATTCATCGCAACGTTCAAAGAGTTATTTCATGTGTTGGTAGTTGATACGTAGTATATATTCATCATTCTAATTTAGGAAAACAATGTGAATCAAGAAAAAGGAAACTCAAAAGATGTTTTTTCCCTATCATTTGTGTCATCATTTGATTAATCAATGAATGGCAGAAACAGATCAAATCAGACATAGTACAACATATGTGTATTATATATAATAATAATAATTGAGCCAATGGTTTTTGTTACCAATAATGTCTGGATCATAAACTAGCTAGTCCATGGTTTTGAGATTTGTATTTTAGCTTTGAAATTAATTATTCAGATCATGGGCTAATTGACAAAAAGACAATATAACCCCATTTTATCTATGTTGAAAAAGTCATGGCCTATTTTCTTTAAAAAATTAAGAGGTGCAATGAATTAACTCAAAAGAACAAAGATTTGAGTTAAGAGGAGCAATCATATTATTGGATAGTGGTACGATATATTGGATCACTCATTCTTAATCAGAAATTTGGTGCTTCAACTCTAAAAATCAAATTTAGATTAACTTATATTTCAATATTGAGTAAAAAATCATATATTTCTTTTGTAAAAACCAGAAGTTAGGTACTTTTTGGACAATTTATTGAAAATAACTCGCGTTTGAAAATTCATGGCCATTTTTGATGTGGAAATATCATAATATATAGTATCATGGATTCAAAGTTAAAAAGGTAAAAAATTCAAGATCTTGACAAGAATTTCTAAGGACAAGTTACATATTTGATTGATTGGGGAAAATAATTTATATTTACAAGTCATATACATGACAATGACAATGTCATAAATATAAAAAATTTACTACTAACTATTTTTCAATGATTTCTGAATTTCTGGGTATATTTAGTTACAATTCCGAAAATGGCTATTCTTTAGTTTTGCCTTAAAAAATGACATTGGCAGTGTCAATATTTTTAGGTGGAATTCATTGACAACCACTCAAACTATGACTTCTGTTCCGATTGAGCACATGATAAAGTATTTTTTATTAAATATTTTTTACTCAAATTATAGAAATTTTAGTACATATGCTATCAAGCGTCTATCATGTAAATAAGCTAATCACTTAAATAAGATATATATGTCACATCTGACTTAATATATGCATCAATCTAATATGAATATTCACTATGACAAGTTTGAGGGAGCTGTGATATAGCTAGTATGGATTTATATTTTGTCATAAAAGATTGTCGATGTCTTGCGCATACTTTTTACAATATTATCAATTTTCTACTAATTCGTCCTTTTTTTCTTTACAATTTTAATGTAATTATTCTTATTTTTATTTTTATTCCAAGTTAATCTTATTAATTCATACAATATTACAAAGCAAATATAAAAATAGTGCTTATGTCTTGCCTCATATTAGGTAAAAAAAAACACCTTGTGTCATGCCCCCACGTCTTTTAAAACACTGATCAACATGCAAAATCCCACTTTTTGCCTTATTGGAGGCATTATAAATAAATCAATACACAAATTAAATCTGTTCCGCTAAAACGTAAAATTAATATTCAAATTAGAGTCTAACTATTTAATCGATATTATGGATTTGTTCGTTGCAATGCTTGATTAGCATCACCCTAGTATTCAAGATTCTTTGTTTTAAATTTGTATCTAACCCAACTAGAACTTGTAATTTCCAGTTCATCTTTGACTAATCACCTAAAAATTAAAATCTGTGCAATGTGATGATGACGTTATATATGAACATATTTGTCAATCAAGCATAACGTGAGGCTGATTATAATAGACCGGGAGGTTACAATTTTTGTGTCAATTTGTGAAAGTGAATGCAGTGCTACACATCTTATTTTACCATGATCTCTAAAATTTCCTATCATTTAAAAAAAATTCAAGAATCTCCTCTCCGATACTCACTCCCCTCTTGCTGATACATCCCTATCTCTCTGTCGGATACATCCCTCCCCTCTTTGAAACATCTATCCCTTATGTATTTGGATGTCCTATCCCCTCTCTGATACATGTCTCACCTCTCGGATACATCCCTCCCATATGTATCTGGATGTGTGCTGATGTATCCACAAGTCCAATTATGTATTTGGAAGTCTAGTGATGTATCTGGAATCCATAAATTTTAAGGATTCTTGTAATTTAAAAAATAGTAAAAAAATAATGTAATTAACTCTTAACACTATGAAATTTATGTAAAATACAAACGATAGAAGTTTAGTGGGTATAATAATGTGACTATGAGTGTAAAGTGTAAACTCAACCCGGTAAGACAAATAATGGAAGGGCACGCCTGTCAGGACTGTTTTGTTTGGTAGATGTCCCATTTATTTAAGAGCAACTTTCACATATAGCAAACATAAAAATTATATTTGTATGTTATACCTATAGTTTGCATAATTGCGCTTCATAGTAAATTTTATGTTTTCTATGGAGCTTTTGATTTGTATAATTCGCTACAAACATCCAATTTTATACAAATTGTTCAGTTTTGTATAAATTCATTTATACATAGTAATTTGTATAATAAGATCTATATTTGTATAATTATAAGTGTAAGACGAAAATATATGTATTTGAATGTATATACACTTTTCTCTCGTTTTATACAAACACAAAAGCATTTTATACATTTTATACCGAAATGTATAAAATGGCTAATTGTATACCGAATCAGATGGCAAAAAAAGGAAATGTTTGCTGTGAATTACAATTAAAATAAACTATGGCTATAACATTTAATTTGAATTAATAGTTTGTTATTTTCATATAATTTTCACATCATAAAAAAGGTAATAGAGTGAAAAATGAGTAAATTTTAGGTTTAGCAAACAAAAAAATCACATTAGCGCTTTATAGCTATAGTTTTGCTATTTGCGCCCCATAGCAAAATATGGAGCATTAAATTTTTATAAAAATTGCAGGCAACATCTGATTGTATAAAATCGAATTTGTATAAATCAGGCATCCGTGTCTATGAAAATTGCATTTGTATATGTATATGTTCTTTGTGTTTGTATATCTACATAAAATTTGAGTTTGCATACAATTGAATCGAGTTAAAACAATTGTATTTGTATATCAAATCTCTCTCTGGCTTTATACAAACACAATTATACATTGTATGTTGTATAATTTGTGTTTGTATAAAGCGACAAGGAGAGAAAGGCAAAAGAGAACCGGGCCGGGAAAGATTTGTATTATATAATTATAAGTGTATAGAACGAAGAGATATGTATTTGTATTTGTATATACAGTTTTCTCTCGCTTTATACGAACACAAACACAATTTATACATTTGTGTTTGTATAAAGTGAGAGAGGCGAGGGAGAGTGGCGAGCGAGATTTCTGGAGAGAGAGGCGAATGACAAAGTGTTTGCTACCAGTTAGAATTAAATGAAACTGTGGATATAACATTTATTTTGAATTAATAGTTTCATATTTCATACAATTTTCCCGAGAAAAATCTAGTATTTCATGAATTCACGGATCAAATTACAAATATACTTAATCATCCCTATTACGGTATTTTTTTAGTGCGCGCGATATGATATCATATTTGATCCTGATTTTATTATTTTTACAATAAAAACTTTGAAGGGGGTTAATTATGTTTCTTATAACTGGAAAATAACATTATTTTACGAATAAAAGTATTAATAATTGCTGATCATTCGTTGTTGTTGACTGTAGACAAGAAAATCTTACTGTTTTCATGGTCGTTTGGTGGCTATACCAATATATGTTTTTGGTATTAATTTCTATTAAGTAGATGCACTCTGGATATAAATATATAATACCTCTCGAGGAAAACGTAGAACGATGGACAGTTAATTCGTACTATAGAAATTGATATAATAATCGTCCATCAAAATAATAACCAATAAATATATATATTTTGTATACTTGCCCTATAATAGACAAACTACCTTATTAGACATACATCATCACTATATATACTAATATTATCTTTACTTTTAAATAATTACATATATTATCACTTTTAGTATTTTATACCATATATTAATATATTATTTGAAAATACTATTAGATACCCACATCCCTTAAAACTATTATTGATTAATTAT
>JAJOOG010003170.1:0-54100 GCA_029582565.1 Solanum infundibuliforme
CCCCTTGATTATGTTTATCGCTTATGGTCATTTTAATTGCTTCCGCGACCAAGGATGTGTAATGATACGCTATGAGGCTTGTTTGGGGTTCCTTCGGGTTCCCCATTCGCCGGTCACGTCTAGGCCCTAGGCTTGGGTCGTGACACCACCTCAAGCCACCCACTCACGAGACCCTACCCACGGGGCGTGAGTGGGTCTATATACCGTACTACAAGGGCGTGGTTTCTTTCAGAGATTAGGAGATTTGGGGGAGGCCTAGCCTTGACTCACGACCCCCACCTATGGGGAGTGAGTCCACCCATGATATGTGGGTGCCCATTTCGTGGTCCATGCTGTTTTGACAGCTTTTTGGGGCAGTCCCTTGGCCCTCCTCAAGTACCCTTGGGGGGGGCATGCAGTGACGTTTAGGCACTAGGACCCTAGTACTAAGTTAGAGAGATTATCCTAGGACGCTAATCTTTACGTTTAACTTCATTTAGGCTACTACACTACATGTTAGGCTCTAGCTTAGGTCATTAGATTTTTTGGATGTTACAGTTATGTTATTTAGCAAATAATTGAATATTAACAAAGCAGAAAAGGGGTCCTGCATGAAATTGTTTTTATTCAGTTCTAACATCCTGGAAGTATTTTAAAATTTAAATTCAACATGACAATTTATCCTATAGGCAAGATTTCTAGTTACTTAACATGTTGGAAGTTACTAATCATAAGCCTTAGTATGAACATCCGAATATCATAAGCATACACATTATTAGAAAAATATTGAGAACAAGATATAAACATTGTGAGAATTAACAACACCTACAAACATGATTTCTTGGTGATAGAAAAACTAAAAATATTTCACGGCTCGTATAGGCACGGTATCTAATTAAATTATTAGTTAATTTCTGAATTTTAATAATATTAACTTAGGAGACAAGATTCTAGAGTTCCAAGATTATAAATAAATATTTATGATAAGTTGGTTAATATAATTAAGTTACAAACGACAAAGGTTGATTTCAATTCTATTATTTAGGAGATATTCTGATATGTTTGCATACTTTATGTGATTAAGCAATATAGGAAGATCTTTATAACAATCACACATAATGAAATAAAATAAATAAGAAAAAATAACAGTTAGCACATACATCTCCCTCCCCCTTAGACGATCCCCAAAGTTATTTCGTACAACAGAGAGAGTCTTTAAAGGTACTAGAAAATCATTGGAAAAAACCCGAAATATGCAAATAAAATAATACATAACATCTAAACACTGCTAATTCCGTCTGCAATCTTGTCACAAGCAAACTACTATACGCCTTGAACTTTATGTTCAAAAATCCTGCTAAACACAAGAGTGATACCGACACGTAAAAGCAATCTAATATAACCAGAGAGTAACACTAATTATATGGGCAGAGTAAAAATACACACATTTATCTATTTCATATACCTAATAGAAAGTAGGCAAACAAGCAAAGTTAAGCATTACAACAATTATAATATCACACATAGAGCGAGGGAAGAAAAACGGACTCGGATGACTCCTTTATTTACTATGAACATTATAAACTTATACAGAATAAACCATGATGCAAAATAGAAAATTAAAATATATCAAGAACACTAACCAATTAAGCAGTTTAAACAAGTCAGCAATGAAGACAAACTTAATTCAATGATTGACCTAAACACAGCAAAAAACTGAATATAGAAATCACCTCTTAGAAATGATCACCGGACTTTAAATTTCTTTTAAAGTGGATAGTATTGTTTTTACTTTTTTTAGTGTTCAAGTGATGATCAAATAAAAGAGCAAAGGGTCACTTTTTATAGTAGAAAAGGAGGGCACGTAATAAAGGAAAACAATAAATTAGAATAAATTAGGAGCAATATTATTTTTCCTCAAATAAAGAAGAGGCAAAACAATATTATTTTACTAAATATAAACAAGTAAGAAGGTACTCAACCTTTCACATAAGGTAAGGAATCAATTAATTAGTCAATATTCCTTCTCCAAAAAATCAATTAATCAAGAATATCATCAACAATTGATATAAATCAATAAGTCATACCACGAAAATAAGGTAACACAATCAATCAGCAAGACAATAGAGAATTATTCTTACTTCTCTGCAATATCAAATCAAGGTACTTACCGTATATACACGAGCATAGTATACAGTGAAAAAGGAAGATATATCGGGCAGAATTTCCTATTCAATCAAGAGGTTAACAATCTGAAAATTTTACTTTTAGAGCCTATTGAATAACAAACCCAATATTATTACAATAACAAAGAATCAGTTGTAATAAATTAGGAACAACTCGTCGGAAGGATTAAAAAAGAACATAGCAATGTAGACGAGAATTTTCATAGACAAACCATGACATGGTATCAAGCTAGTTTAAAATATTTGATCATACACATAAAAAATTTAGTAAAGGAATAACACTAATTTCCTAAGAATAAGCAGCCCACACACAAATTAGGATCTTAAGATATAGAGAAGGAAACAATGAACTAACTAACCTGCACTCTCATGTTTATTGGCATACATACGGATTTGAGTTTCAAAATAAAGAAAGTCATACCGGAGAATGATCCTTATCTAAAAATTTGTCGGAGCTTTTAACTTGTTTACTTGTTCTCATAGCTATTGGCCGGAGCTCGACTCACCGGAGAAGGAGGCGACTGGGCGGCTGTTCACAATAGCATCGCGAGGAGAAGAGGCGCAACGAGAGTGGCGCTGCCTTCGCCTGGGATTTTACCGGTTCGCTGTTGGGTTTTCTCTATTGATAAACATAGATTAAATCCTTAAGCCATGATATGATGTCCGCAGTCCATTAAAGATGATACCTCTTAACGCAAGGCAAACAGTTAGGGCTTTTCCATTTTGGCCATGATTAAATTTTGGATTTTCAGAAATTGATCAAAGAAATCTGAAAAACATGAACATTGGGGGAAGCTTTTGGACAGACTTGTAAGTTGTAGGCTTCACGTGATTTAGAAAACCTTCTCACAAAAATGGAACAAAATCTCTATCAATAGTTGATAAAGCTCATTATTTTTTTCTCAAAAAATGGAAGAAAATTAGAGAGCAAAGAGAGACACCGATGTACAGGGAAATTAAACCCTATTTGATTTAGAAAATAAAGGTAATTTCAGGTATTTAGATTTTTTTTTTGAAATTTAAATTGGCTGATGGTTTTATGGACTAAAAAGGGTGTAAGTAATATAAATATTCTATATTAAGAAAATATTTACCATCTATGTCACTAAACTTTTGCTAACTAAATATAGCATCTTTGGAATTAAAATAATTGTATAGAGAAAGGTCCACCTATCTTCACCTCTTTCCCTCTTTCTCTGCCATTTTTACTCTTCCTCTTCTTATTTTTATTTATCTTTTTAATGACCCTCCAGGTCATCTGTGTGTATGACTTCTCTCCATCGTTTAGAGTGTTCCTGTAGCAATTACAAGTCATTTATGACTTGCTGAAACTGACTATTCGGTCACCTGGTCGTTTGTTTGGGTTTTATGCCCGTTTCTCCTATTTTGGAGTTTTTGAAACAATAAAAGTTGATTTTATAAAATAAGAAAGACAACAGTAGTCGAAAAGATAATTTTATCCATTCAGTACCCAAACTTTAAATACTACATCTAAGAACAACTTACAGCTAAACTCAAGGAAACTAACTACAACATCAACTCCTAAACAATAGGGGGAGTCTTCTATTGAAACATTAACTCTTATGTAACTAATAATTACAGTAACTAATGCTTAATAGAGAAAAGGCATAGATTCCCACATAAACTTTTCCTAAAAAGTCATTTATACACTTTAACTATCCTGACGACCTATTACACACTTGATCTTGTTTAAAGTGATACTAATACCCCCTTATGAGATGACATGACAGAGAAAGTGTCTTCACCTTCCTTAAGGTGCGTGAGAAGAAGGGAAAAGATGTTAATATGATAAATTTGAACACCTGGCACTATATTATTGGTCATTATATATTTAAATATTCTAATTTCTAATAAATTAATTATATCAATTATTATTATTTTTTCTCTTTTATTGGTGGCCTCCAATTTCTTTTAAATATTTTACATTTTTCTTTCTTTTAACTTCTTCTTCTTCAGCAGTTCTTCTCTTTGTCACCATTAATTAGTTCTTCACTTAATTTCCATGGAAGCATTTCAAATCCCTACCGAAGAACTTTAAAAAGAAATAGAAAGAAAATGATTATTCTATCTTTGTCTTCTCTATTCTTGTTGGAACACCACCTACAACCATCACAATATCATTTTTGTCTCAAGTCACCATTAATAACATATTTGAATATTCATTATGCACAAATAATACAAATGAAATGCTTAATTTCATCCATAATTATAAATATTGTAAAAGAAATTACAGATCTGAAAGTAATTTTATAGATTTGAAAGTTTTTATTTGTTTGACCGGCAACAATGGTGTTACCCACCACATATCACCGCCGTCAACATCCCTATACTTTTCAATCGTCTGACTACTTCCTATTTTCTCTTTTCCCCTTCTAGTTATGAAGAAGGAAAAAGAAATGAATTTAAAAAAATAAAGAGATGTATAGTGAGGGGAGGAAGAACACGTAGAGTAGAAATTACTATTTTGAGAAAGTATGAGAAAATATTAAGGGAAAAAGGTTTAAAAAAATATAAAATAATATTATTTCCATTATTAAAACGCATGTATAACATTTTCTCACACAAAAATTGAGATTGTCTTCGCAAAGGGGAATTAATATAATTTTGAATAAGATTAGGTGTGTAATAGGTCGTCATGATAGTTTAAGTGTGTAACTGACTTTTTGGGACAAGTTCAAGGGAAAATTTATGCATTTTCCCTGCTTAATACACCCCCTCAAGTTAGGCATGGTGAATCAATGCCTAAATTGGAACGACACCGTTCAAACGCTGGTTTTCGCAAGGGCTTGGTAAATGTATCAGAAAGTAGATCATATGCGTAAGTGTGTGTGACCAGAACTTGATGCACTTGAACTTGGTTCCTAACATAACAGAAGTCCACATCAAAATGCTTTATACGGCTATGAAACAATCGATTATGCCAAAGATAAGTGACGCCAACATTATCACAAAAGATTGTGGGTGTATGTGGAATGGTGATGTGTAATTCATTAAGCAAGTTGTGTGCCCATGTAAGTTCATCAAGAACATTTGCAACTGATTTGTACTCTGCTTCAGTGGATGAGCGAGCTACAACTTGTTGCTCTTTGGACGATCAACTCCCTCGAATGGGCCCAAAGAAAAGAAGATAACATAATGTGGATATTCTATCATTCGGATCTACGGCCCAATCGGCATCAGCGTACATATAAAGATTCTTGTCTGAGTTGCAAAGTACTAGAAGACCTGAAGTTGTTGTGACTCTAAGATATCGTAGTATCCTCTTAATCGCCTTCTAGTGTTCATCAGTAGGTTCATGCATAAATTGTGATAGCTTGTTGACTGCAAAAGAAATATCAGGTCGTGCGAATGATTAATATTGTAACTTACCAAGGGTGTGCCTGTAGAGTGTAGCCTTAGCAGATGAAGAACGATCAGCTTCCCGTGGTAGTTTACCAGAGCATATTGGAGTCAAGACTCCTTTTGTCACAGTCCAGGGGTACCCGCTAGACGTAACATGGCGTACTCGACGCCGAAGTGGTCTAATACAAGCCCTTAGTGTCATCATAACATACGATCATAGAAAAGTAGTGAATTTAAAATTATCTTTAAACATAAACTCGTAAAGCATTACGTAAAAGCGGAAGTCTTTCTAACATCTTTGTCTCAAACCATCTATGAATACATGAATAAAAGTCTTGGGACGCTGCCCACATAAAGTCTAAAACATAAGAAAAGACATAAATGAAACTTAAGGGGTTTGTCCTCGAAGCTATGAGGACTCACCAATCTTCAATCTTCTTGCACTTAGGAACCTAGCCTCCAAGAAATTCAATCTCCCAACACCCTACATTTGATTAGAATGTAGGCAATATGCGTTAGTACATGTACAATGTACCAAGTATGAAAGCTAACATACCAACAAAACACATCTCAAAATGGTAAGTCAACATAAGACATAATCATAAGAGACAATACATAATTATAAAATAAATTCCACATAAGTATCATACCATAACAAGTCAACTTAAGACATACATAAGTTCATACTTCAACCATTTGTCTTTCATATTCAAGTGAACTACTTCACAAGCTACCTCCAAGCATACTTGTGCAAGACAAAGATAGCATCCCATAATACTATCCAAGCTAAGTACCTCTCTTTGGTCATTTTGGTCATAGCCCACCTTCATAGTCAAGACCTAGATTTCCATGTCATAAGAGCACTATGTCCCTAAGTAACCTCAAGGCACACTTGTGCAATGCATGTGGGGCATCCTATAATACCACGCACACTAAGCATACCTTGAAGTCACCCTATTCACGTTTACCAATTCTAGGTGTCACTATTGACCTACTGCATATTGACAAGGAACTATCAACTTAAGTTAATCATATCATGGTGAGGTAACTATAGCAACAAAGCAACCTAGGCATGCATCATATAAGAGGACATTTCATAGGTAGCTTCAAGTCATACTTGTGCCTTGTATGAATGGCATCCCATACTATCACTCAGACTAAGTACTCCTTTAGGCTAACTTACTCAATGCTAACTATCTTTCATTCTAGTCTATCAAAGAATAACATACTACCACGCTAACCTAACTACCATGGAAAACATCATATCATACAATCCAAGCTATCAAAGGAAAGATACAAGTATACCAACCTAGACACCATGCAACCATTCAATAAGATGCAAGCTATCCTTAAGGGAGTATGAATCCTCAACCCTAAACTATCCTTAGGTGAGTATGGTGTCTCAATCCTAAGCTACCATGAAATGGTCTTGGCCTAACCAAGTCAAGCTACCATGAAGAGCATTCTAACCATGCTAGTTCATGCTAACCATAGGAGAGCATAGATCCTCAATCCCAGGCTACCATGCCTATACTAATGCAACCTACCATGAAAACACCCTATCAATGCAAGTTAAAGATAACCTTACGAGATATAAATTCATCAATCCCAAGCTAACATGAGATCTACCATCCCGAGCTACATAATCCAACTATCCATGAAGTTATCATAAGACACAACCTCAAGCTATTCTATTCTAACAAGCATGCTTCATTTTAGGTGATTAACCTTTCACATTCTACATATATGCAAGATATATCATCATAAAAGACTCACTCTTTAAGCCCTAGTGATCAACATTATGCCTTCTAGCCCTACAATAAAGCTTTACTTCACAATCATCATACTAGTCTAGATCACAATACATACTAGTCACAAGCCTTAGGGATACCTAATTCTAAGCATAATTCATCAAAGTCCCAAATATAGCCATTTCGATTCATGTTCTATCATTCATACATATGTCTAGTTCAATTCATGATTTCATATTACTAATCTTGAATAAGTCCGTTTCATGACAACAATCCAAGAGAATCTTGCAAGAATCATCAATTCTTCATCATAAGACACAATCCCACATACTTTAAAAATTAGGGTTAATTAAGGAATTCTTATAAATTCTTCATAATATCATGAATAAACACTAGATTAATCATATATGAGTAGTATCCAACCATTTGGAATCATACCCACCTAAAACCCATACATTTGATACCCTACTTACTTTGGGGTTCTGCTTCACAAATTAGGGGAAATTCTAGGGGACTATATGGGTGGAAGAACCCATAGATGAAAATCTAAACATACCTCAAACAATGCCCTAGCACAAGCCTTAAGCAATCGAGCCTTTAATCTTGACCTTAGCTTCAACCCTAGCTTCTTCTTCAATGGAGGTTCTTCTTAGAGAGAGAAATTTTTTAGAGAGGAGTGACTTGGGGTTTGGAATTGTGTCTAATGTAAAGTGACTTTAAACTTGGGGATAAATACTTAAAATAGTCTAAATAGGTTAATAAAAGACATACAAAACGACCCCCACTTAAACCTAGTAGCATAGGAATTTACCCAAATGTCCCTCACTTGGCAGCCTCGTCTCAGGCACCACGGTCCGTGGTGTTGCCCGTGGTCCCTTTACCAGTAACTCCCCCAACTTTCCAAGACCCTAAAACACTAAGGCACCTGCACGGGCATTTTGACGGGCCTTGGTCAAGCCTACGGCTCGTGAAGTGCCTCGTGAACTTGGGGCAGTGTCTTGGCCTCTTGGCCTGGACTCCCAAGTTCCTAAGGCATCTCCACAGACCCCATCATGGACCATGGTCCACACCAATAGTCGTGAAGGTGGTCATGAACCCTTGGGAAGTAGCTGCCAAGGTTGGGCAGCCTTGGCCCTTTGGCTTAGGCTTGCCCTCTTTGCCTTGGTAGTTTCCCTTCCCATGCACAACCATACTCTTAAAAGTTATATAGGCTACTAGGTCTAATACATATCTTGATGTTCAAACATTAAATTCCTTATTCTAAACACATAAAGTCTCATCTACGACTCTATTTCCCATACATCAAATCTTAGAACCCTAGTTTTGTCTACTAGTTTCCGGGGTGTTACAATATTTTCCCCTTGGGAACCTTCGTCCTCGAATGAACTTTCTAAAGACTTCTTAAAGGAAACAACTCTAGACTAGCAGCCCATCATGCATGCAACACACCTACATGCACACAACCAACCAAGGAAACTTCAATTCCAAGCTAAACATACCTAATGCATCCAAAAATGCATGAAAGAGATATATACACTCATATCCAAGGAGGAAATAACATTTCCTAGCTAGAACATGCTCAACATAAATTCATGGAGCCTAAAAATTTGCATTGACTCAAAGATACTACAATATGAGGCAACACAATGCAATTAAACCAATTCTAACAAGGCCTACACAACTTCATAAACATACATAAAGAAATCTTAGCAACACAAAATCATGTAAGGACCTTATGGAATAAACACACTATCTCCTCCTTGAGAGTAAGCCCACACATTCTTTTCTAAATATCCATCAAGGCAAGGACAACATCAAGTCCAACATAACAAGTCATAAAAGACAAGAAATCTGGAATTTTTCTAAAACATGAAAGATGCACATACTGGAAAGGAACATAAGGAGATCACTCTTGATCATCCTTGGATTGGAGAGCATAAAACCTATTCCTCTTTATAAGCTCATAATCCTCACCACAAGGGGCAACTTGCTTACCCTCTCTTATAGTAGGCTTTGCCTTTGGGTAATCTTTCTTCATGTGGTCACTCTCACCACATCTATAACAACCATCTCTACTGGCCAAACACCTACCCTCATGCCTCTTAACACACCTAGAAGAAGTAGGCCATAGGGACTCACTACCTTTCCGTTGTGACCTAGGGGTAGACACCCTCTCTTCCTTATACTTAGGAGCATTAGAATAACCTTGTTCGGAAAACTTTTGTCGATTCATAGAATGACCATGTCTATCGGACCCATCATTATCCACCCTAGACCTCTTTTTCTCCCTAGCCCTCTCCTTTTTGAGTTTTGACTCTTCTATTTATTGGGCAAACACCATGAGACGTGGGATATCCATATCAATAACAAGCATTGCCATACGACATTCTTCTTCCACTAGTTTGGACACCCCCGTCATAAACCTATTCATCAAATCCCTTGGACTTGGTACCAAAGATGGAGCATACTTAGACAAAAGAGTGAACTTCAATCCATACTTATTGACACTCATATTGCCTTGCTTAAGATTTATGATTTCTTCCAACTTAGCCTCCTTCAAATCCCAAGGAAAGAACCTATCAAGGAAAGCCAACTTAAAAGTTTCCCACTCTATAGGACCCGCCCTACTGACCTAGAATCTTTCCATTTCTCATACCAAATTTGGGCAACATCTTTCAATTGATAAGCGGCTAATTTCGCTTTTTCTCTAGAAGTTACCCCCATGATAGCAAGTGTCTTATAAACCTTATCTATGAACCTATTTGGATCCTCCTCCACCATGGTGCCACTAAACTCCGGAGGGTTCATCCTCAAGAACTCCCTAATCCTATAAGCACCCATTCCCCCTTATAGGATTTGCCTGAGCCGCCACATCTCTATTGTCTTAAGTCGTCAAGGCTTGAGCCAACAAATTCATCGAATCCCTAAACTTCGCTAGAGTGACATTCCCAAATGGAGGGTCAATAGGAACTTGAGGAGGAGCTTGATTTGGAACTTGGGGAGGAATCTCTTGATCCCCATTGTCTTCTACCTCTCTCCTAGCATTTGCCCTAGTATTAGCCATACCCTAAAACAACCAAAGGCATGGATTAGAAAAAGGGCCTACTAAAGCCAAATTCTATGGCACGACTAAGAGAATGAAGAATGGAGATTTTTCCTAATCATCTCATAGACTCCTATTCATAGATGTGTGGGGATTCACACCGATGAATAGGAATCTACAAGACTTGGTTTGAGACATCCTAAAATTTATCCCAAAACCTTATGCTCTGATACCAAGTTTGTCACGACCCAGGGGTACTCCATAGACGTAACATGACGTACTCGAGCCCGAAGGGGTCTAATACAAGCCCTTAGCTTCATCATAACATATGATAATAGAAAAGTATGGAATTTAAAATTTTATTTAAACATAAACTCGTAAAGCATTTTATAAAAGCGGAAGTCTTTCTAACATATTTGTCTAAAACCATCTATGAATACACGATAAAAGTCTTGGGACGCAGCCCACATAAAGTCTAAAACATAAGAAAAGACATAAATGAAACATAAGGGGTTTGTCCTCGAAGCAATGAGGACTCACCAATCTTCAATCTTCTTGCACTTAGGAACCTAGCCTCCAAGCAACTCAATCTCCCCACACCCTACATTTGATTAGAATGTAGGCAATACGCGTTAGTACAAAATATACCAAGTATGAAAGCTAACATACCAACATAAGACATCTCAAAATGGTTAGTCAACATAAGACATAATCATAAGAGACAATACATAATTATAAAATAAATTCCAACATAAGTATCATACCATAACAAGTCAACATAAGACATACATAAGTTCATACTTCAGCCATTAGTCTTTCATATTCAACTGAACTACTTCACAAGCTACCTCTAAGCATACTTGTGCAAGGCCAAGATAGCATCCCATAATACTAACCAAGCTAAGTACCTCTCTTTGGTCATTCTTAGTCATAGCCCACCATCATAGTCAAGACCTAGGTTTCCATGTTATAAGAGCGGTATAACCCTAAGTAACCTCAAGGCACACTTATGCAATGCATGTGGGGCATCCCATAATACCACACACACTAAGCATATCTTCAAGTCACCCTATTCACGTTTACCAATTCTAGGTGTCACTATTGACCTACTTCATATTGACAAGGAACTATCAACTTAAGTCAATCATATCATGGTGAGGCAACTATAGCAACAAACCAAGCTAGGCATACATCACATAAGAGGACACTTCATAAGTAGCTTTAAGTCATACTTGTGCCATGTATGAATGGCATCCCATACTACCACTCTTACTAAGTACTCCTTTAGGCTAAGTTACTCAATTCTAACTATCTTTCATTCTAGACTATCAAAGAATAGCATACTACCATGCTAGACCTAACTACCATGGAAAACATCATATCATACAATCTAAGCTATCACAGGAAGGATACAAGTATACCAACCTAGACACCATGCAACCATTCAATAAGATGCAAGCTATCCTTAACGGAGTATGAATCCTTAACCCTAAGCTATCCTTAGGAGAGTATGGTGTCTCAATCCTAAGCTACCATGAAATAGTCTTGGCCTAACCAAGTAAAGCTACCATGAAGAGCATTCTAACCATGCTAGTTCAAGCTACCAATAGGAGAGCATAGATCCTCAATTCTAGGCTACCATGCCGATACTATTCCAAGTTACCAAGATAATCACCCTATCAATGCTAGTTCAAGCTAACCTTAGGAGAGCTAAATTCCTCAATCCCAAGCTAACATGAGATCTACCATCCCAAGCTACATAATCCAACTATCCATGACAACAAGCATTTAGGTGATTAACCTCAAGACTCAACCTCAAGCTATTCTATTCTAACAAGCATGCTTCATTTTAGGTGATTAACCTTTCACATTCTACATATATGCAACATATATCATCATAAAAGACTCACTCTTTAAGCCCTAGTGATCAACATTGTGCCTTCTAGCCCTACAATAAAGCTTTACTTCACAATCATCATACTAGTCTAGATCACAATACATACTAGTCACAAGCCTTAGGGATACCTAATTCTAAGCATAATTCATCAAAGTCCCAAATCTAGCCATTTCGATTCATGTTCTATCATTCATACATAAGGCTAGTTCAATTCATGATTTCATATTACTAATCTTGAATAAGTCCGTTTCATGACAACAATCCAAGAGAATCTTGCAAGAATCATCAATTCCTCATCATAAGACACAAACCCACATACTTTAAAAATTAGGGTTAATTAAGGAATTTATATAAATTCTTCATAATATCATGAATAAACACTAGATTAATCATATATGAGTAGTATCCAACCATTTGGAATCATACCCACCTAAAACCCATACATTGGAAGTAACCTTACCTTCATTAGGGTTCTTCTTCACAAATTAGGGGAAATTCTAGGGGACTCTATGGGTGGAAGAACCCATAGATGAAAAGATAAACATACCTTAAATAATTCCCTAGCACAAGCCTTAAGCAATGGATCCTTTGATCTTGACCTTAGCGTCAACCCTAGCTTCTTCTTCAATGAAGGTTCTT
The DNA here is from genome assembly GCA_029582565.1 of Solanum infundibuliforme. NCBI lineage: Eukaryota > Viridiplantae > Streptophyta > Magnoliopsida > Solanales > Solanaceae > Solanum > Solanum infundibuliforme. The sequence continues at coordinate 12,859 of JAJOOG010003170.1, forward strand.
CTTAGAGATAGAAATATTTGAGAGAGGAGTGATTTGGGGTTTTGAATTTTGTCTAATGTAAAGTGACTTTAAACTTGGGGCTAAATACTTAAAATAGTCTAAATAGGTGAATAAAAGACATGCAAAACGACCCCCACTTTAACCTAGCCGCATAGGAATTTACCCAAATGTCCCTCACTTGGCAGCCTCGTCTCAGGTACCACGGTCCGTGGTGTTGCCCGTGGTCCCTTGACCAGTAACTCCCCCAACTTACCAAGACTCTAAAACACCCTAAACCACTAAGGCACCTTCAAGGGCACTTTGACGGGCCGTGGTCAAGCCAACGGCTCTTGAAGTGCCTCGTGAATTTGGGGTAGTGTCTTGGCCTGGCCTCCCAAGTTCCTAAGGCATCTCCACGGACCCCCTCAAGGACCGTGGTCCACACCACTGGTCGTGAACCCTTGGGCAGTAGCTGCCAAGGTTGGGCAGCCTTGGCCCTTTGGCTTAGGCTTGCCCTTTTTGCCTTTTGTAGTTTCCCTTTCCATGCACAACCAAACTCTTAAAGGTCATATAAGCTACTAGGTCTAATACATATCTTGATATTCAAACATTAAATTACTTATTCTAAACACATAAAGTCTCATCTACGACTCTATTCCCCATACATCAAATCTTAGAACCCTAGCTTGTGGCCCTAGTTTGGTCTACTAGTTTCCGGGGTGTTACACCTTTACAATCATGCATATCCAATTCTGACAAATTGTTAATGATGTATTTGGATTGAGAGAGATAAGTCCATCTGACACATTCTTAACTTCGACACCCAAAAAGTAGTCTAAGTAACTAAGATCCTTCAAAGAAAACTGAGAACCTAGGGAATTAATAATATGTCTAATCAATCTGGGATGACTTCATGTGATCAAAATGTCATCAACTTAGATGAGTACATAGACAATTGCAGCCAAATTCTTCAAAAATATACAGAGAAGCATCAGATTCAGACTTGAGGAATCCCATTTTCTATAGATGATTGTGCCATGCAGTATACACAGACCATGGGACTTGTTTAAGACCATAAATGGCCTTTTTTAATGCGCAGACATGACAAGGGAAATGAGAATGAACAAAGCCTTGAGGTTGAGACATAAAAATCTCTTCAGTCAACTAGCCCGGTAGGAAAGCATTGTTGACATCGAGTTGATGAATGTGCCTATTGTGCTTCACTGCTATGGATAAGACATGACGCAATGTTTTGGGCTCGATAACAAGACTAAAGGTTAGATGAAAATCTAATCCAGGGAGTTGCGTGAAGCCCTTTTCAACAAGGCGAGCTTTGTATCTCTCTATAGATCTATCTCCTTTTCTTTTAATGCGGTACAACCATTTGCAGTCCACAACATTCTTCCTTGAGTCTTTTGGTACCAATTCCCAAGGCTGATACCTCATTAAAACATCATATTCATCTTTCAGAACTTGTCTCTACTGTCAGGGATAGTAGCTAGTCTGAATGTTTCTAGTGTAGGAGTGAAATGGGTGAGAAAATTGAATTGTCTGTTAGGCTTGATAATATTATTTTGGGACCTAGTAGTTATTTGGTTTAGTGCAGGCTCGGGAGTTGGCATAGGAGGTTGTTCTGGGGAGGATTTAGGAGATAATAGAGGTGAAGGTATTTTCTGTGCCAGGAAGTGAAAAAGTCAAAAATGGTGAATTGATGGCAGGAGATGGAGTTGTCTGGGTTTGCGGTAGAGTTTTGGTGTTGGAGTTACGTCGCTGATATCTTATCAAAGGAACATGTTGCATTTATGAAGTGGTGTGATTCTGGGAAGAAGGAGAAGAAAGTGGATAATTACATGGATATGTAACAGCTACTGGTACATAGTCAGAATTGAAGGAGCGAGCATCATTCACTGATGATCCAGGAAAATTGGATTCTAAGGAGCGTGGTACGTACATGTGGAATTAGATTGGGTGATGGATTCAGATTGCAAACTGATGAAGTCTCCTTTGTGGAGTCAACTTCTTCCCAGATCAGTTGAGAAAATTTATTCCTTACATCTGAAAACAGAGTTTGAAAAGGAAAAATATTTTTGAAAAAACGAACAACATGACTTATGTATATTTTGAACTTGACTGGGTCAAAGAAGAGGTGTGCAAATGGCTCGGAGAGACACCTAGATACACACAAGGGGTGGACTTAGGCTCCAACTTATTTTTGGTATACAGTTTAAGCCATGGACAACAAAGACAGCCAAAAAGATTAAGATTGGCATAGGTGGATAGTTTACAAAATAATATTTTGTATGGTGACTCATTCTTTAAGATGGGTGTGGGTAGTAGATTAATGAGATAAACAACTTGATGACAAGCAAAAGACCATAGTTCCGTTTGAAGGGATGCAACATAGAGAATGGTTTTGGCTATCTGAATAATATGAGGATGACAACATTCATCTATGGCTACACGTTGTGGCATGTAGGGAGGTGAAACTAATGTTCAATGCCATTCTTTTTGAGAGAGGACTGAAGATCTATGTATTCACCCCCTCCATCCATATAAAGAGATTGTATTTTTGTTTTGAAAATATTTTCTACTAAAGTACAAAACTTTTGGAATAAATATGTGACCTCACTTTTATTTTTGATTGTATACAACCAAGTATACTTGGTGTATTGGTCAATAAAAATACAGTAATATAGCTTTTTTGTTGAGTGATAAAAAAGGTGATGTTCCCCCTAAATCACTTAAGAGAATCTCAAGAGGATTATTACTTGATAAACTTAGACGTTGGAATGGAAAATGTTGTGGTTTATTAGAAGAATAAGCATTACAAAAGTCAAACTTGACCTTAGTAGGAACAGGTAAGGAAAACATATTGAAAACAAAGTTTAAAATCATTGAATAAGGATGACCTAAGCGACAATGCCATTGCTGAAAGGGGACTTTTGCGGAAATGTGATTGATAGATGCTGGCGGGGCTAATTGATGCGGCCACTCATAAAGTCCATTCTTATTCAGACCTTGTACCAGCAGCTTCTGGGAATGCAGGTCCTTCACAAGAAAAGTAAAAGGAAAAATCTAAATAGATGTTAGATTGTCTTGCAAAACTTGGCGACAAAAATCAAGTTTTTTTATTGTTAGAGCACAAAGAGTATTAGAAAGCCGAAAACCAAAATTAGATGCTTGTATAAGAGATGAACCAGTATGAGTAATAGGAATGGTGTTACCATCACCCATGGATATGCCCTCATTGCCTGTATACTCCTCACGATTGTGCAGTTCAGTGGTGACATGATGAGTTGCACCAGTATCTAAAACCCAAGAACCTATGGCAAAGTTGGCCTTAGTTTATAAATGGTTGTGTGATTTGGAACGACATACATCTGCAGTGTGACCAAATTTTTGGCACAATTGGCAGCAAACATATGTTTTTGAATTCGACCTCCAGTTTTGTTGACTGTTGGAGCTTGACTGTTGATTTATAGGTGGTTTCCATTGTTGATTGTTGAAGCGTCGATTGTTCCTATTACATTAGGGTGGCATGTTCATTTTCTGTGTGACAACAATTGTGATCAAGGAAGAGTATTTCTTAAGATCATGATGCTTGAGAAAAAACTAATGATCTGTGAGCTTGTGAAACAACTCTTCAAAACTTAAGGAAGAATCCCTTGCTCGTATGGAAGCAAAGATTTCACGGTACTCATGCCTAGTCCACTTAAAAATCTTAACAATAAGTTCATCATATGTTATAGGTGATCTAGCAACATTTAGCACATCAATGAGAGAGCAAACCTCTTGTAAGTATTCTGTAACAAATTTAGAAGTGTTCTTAAGATTTTTCAATTGGTCTTGCAAGCTAAAAATGCGAGTGTGGCTCTTATTTGCGTAGGCTGTGTGAAGAAGTTCCTAAGCAATTTTAGCATATGGAGTTGTTGGTAAGTTTGAGACTCACCTACGGAACCTATTTACGACTCATGCATTGAATGATCGGCCGTTCTAGTGAACCGTTGAAAAAGTACCAAATCATGACATTTTGAAGTACTTGATTGGCCAATCCACCGACCCACCTACTGGCCGTGTGCCAGACGAAGGACCGTCGGTGGTGTCCGTTGGTTCCTGCACCAAATTTCTAAAATAAACTGACACTTCTACAAGGTAGAAACTTAATCTAACAGCCCAACATGCATGCAATTACATAAATGCACATATCGGAGGAGTAAATATCAACTCCAAGTTAAAGCATGTCCAAAATATCACATCATAAAGTCTATACGCAACTCATACTCAATGAACATAAGCATGTGGAAATCAATCAAGTAAACTAATTTTTTCAAAATTTAAGCTTTTCACAAATCATGCATAATGAGAAAATCACGGGAATATCTAAGACACATGACACCAAAAGAACAAACCATGAGGAAATAATTACCTCAAGCTAAAGAAGGATTGGAAGGAAAGAGATGAGGATAACAGGACATCATATCAGCCTCGGCCTCCCAAGTAGCACTCTCAACTAATTGATTCTTCCAAAGAATTTTCACGGAAGAAACTTCTTTATTTCTCAACTTCTTAACTTGCTGGTCTAAAATCTCAACCAGAACTTCCTCATAAGAGAGATTCTCCTTAACTCCCAAACCTTCTAAAGGGACTGTAGATGTTGGATCTCCAACACATTTCTTCGACAAGGAGACATGGAAAACTGGATGTACCTATGCCAAATCACTAGGTCATTCAAGTTCATAAGCAACCTTACCAATTCGCCTCAAAATATGATATGGGCCCACATAACGGGGACGAAGCTTCCCTTTCTTACCTAATCTCATAACACCCTTCATGGGTGAAGTTTTTAAGTAGACCCATTCATCTACCTCAAACTCAAGATCTTTTCTCCTCACATTGGCATAAGACTTTTGTCGACTTTGAGCCATTTTCAACCTTTCTCTAATGAGCCCAACTTTTTCCATAGCTTCATACCAACTTGGGACCTATCAAGATGATTTAACCCAACTCAAACCAACCTATAGGAGATCTACACCTCCTATCATAAAGGTCCTCAAATGGAGCCATACCAATACTTGAGTGATAACTATTATTGTATGCAAACTCAATCAAAGGAAAATGGTCATCCCAATAACCCTAGAAATCGATCACACATGCTCTCAACATATCTTATAAAGTCTGAATTGTACGCTCCACTTGCCCATCTGTAGTGGATGAGAGGCTGTACTAAGTCTAACACGAGTACCATGACCCTTTTGGAAAGATTTCCAAATCTGAGAGGTTAATCGGGTATCATGATCGGAGATGATGGACAAGGGAACTCCATGAAATCTCACCATTTCCCTCAAGTACAACTAGCATAGTCCTCCACTCAATAAGAGACCTTAACAGGCATGAAATGAGCCGACTTAGTCATTCGATATACAATAACCCAAAATGAATTGTGTTGTCGTCGGGTGCGTGGTAAACCAACAATAAAGTTCATATTCACATCTTCCCACTGCCAAGTAGGAATAATAATATCCTGTGATAAACCTCCCCAATTTTGGTGCTCAACTTTCACTTGTTGATAATTAGGACGCTTATCCAGAAATTCTGCAATATCATTCTTCATCCCATTCCACCAATAGTTCTCCCGCAAGTCACAGTACATCTTGGTGGCTCCCGAGTGAATGGAATATTGAGAACTATGGGCTTTCACTAAAATATGCTCTCTCTAGTCATCAACATTAGGAATGCACAAACGACCTTGATATAGAAGCACACCATCTCCCCATTGGGAGAAAACATTTACAGAGTTTTTCAGCATCGCTTCCTTTAGTTTAACCAAAGTCGGATCAAGACTTTGCTTGGCTTTCACATCTACCACAAAAGACGATTCTAAACAATTGTGCACCATAACATCACCCTTGGTAGAATCAACTAGTTGAACACCCAAACGGGCCAATCTATGAACATCCCAAACCAAGTGTTTCTTATCATCCTCTATGTGAGTAGCACTACCCATGGATAGTCGACTAAGATCATCTGCCACCACATTTGCCTTACTGGGGTGGTAAAGAACACTCATGTAATAGTCCTTCAATAATTCAAGCCATCTCCTTTGGAGAATATTCAAATCCTTCTGATTGAGTATGTATTGTAAACTCTTGTGGGTGGTAAAAAAATCCACATGGATAATATACAAGTAATGCCTCCAAATCGTAAGAGCAAACACAACCGCCGCTAGTTCAAGTTCAAGGGTAGGAAAATTCTTTTCATGAATCTTGAGTTGCCTTGAAGCATAGGTAATGACTTTACCATTTGGCATAAGCACACATCCTAACCCAATTCTTGAGGAATCACAATAAACAATAAAGCCATTAGTCCTTTCCAGTATAGTCCACAGCAGAGCGGAAGTAAGTTTATCCTTCAATTCTTGGAAACTCTTTTCACATACCTCCGACCATATGAACTTAACCTTATTTTGGGTTAATGTTGTCACTAGAGAAGCAGTTGAAGAGAACCCTTCAACAAACATTCTATAGTTACTAGCTAAACCCACGAAACTTCTAATATCCGAAAGGGACAAAGGTCTAGGACAACTCTTGACCACATCCTTTTTCATAGGATCTATCTCAATACCTTTGCTAGAAACAATATGACAAAGAAAAGCCACAGACATTAGCCAAAACTTACATTTACTAAACTTTGCAAAAAGTTGTTGGTCATTGAGAACTTGCAAGACAATCCTCAAATGATCATTATGCTCGTCCTCACTTCTTGAATAGATCAATATGCCATCATTGAACACAATCACAAACATGTCAAGGTATTGCCTAAACACCCTATTCATCAAATCTATTAATGCCGCCAGAGCATTTGTTAAACTAAATGACATTACCAAAAACTCATAATGACAATACTGAGTTCGAAAAGCCATTTTTGAAATGTCATCCTCTATAACCCTCAATTGGTGATAACTTAACCGAAGGTCAATCTTAGAGAAGCAGATTACCTCTTGAAGTTGGTCAAACAACTCATCTATTATTGGGAGAGGGTAGTTATTCTTAACAGTAAGCTTGTTCAGTTGCCGATAAACAATACACATACAGAGTAAACCATCTTTCTTTTTCACGAAAAAAACTGGAGCACCCCATGGAGATATACTTGGTTGGATGAAACCCTTCAATTTCTCCTTTAGTTCCTCAAGTTATGCTGGAGCCATACTATAAAGAGGAATAGAGATCAGTTGTGTATCTGGGAGAAGGTCAATATTGGAGTCTATATTTCTCGAGAGAGGAATACCAAGTTGGTCATCTGGGAACACTTCCGAAAAGTCATTTACGATGGGGACCGACTCAAGAGTTAGGGTCTTGGAATCTATATCCCTTAACCTAGATTGTAAATACAACCCTTAGAAATTATCTTTCTAGCTTTAAGACAAGAAACAAACTGAACCTTAGGCATAAAATTTCCCCCTTTCCACTCTAGGATGGGTTCATTCGAAAACGGAAACTTGACTCCATGAGTTCTACAATCAATAGAGGCATAACATGAATGCAACCAATACATACGAAGAATAACATCAAAATTTATCATATCAAGCTCTACAAGGTCAACATGAGTGACTCTATGGGACAAGGAGACGGGACAATTCCTATAGACCCGCTTAGCCATAATAGAATAACTAACGGGAGTAGAGACTAGAAAGGGATCTAACAACACATCCCTCATTTTATGACCACTTTTTCCATAATTGTAGCAACCATCTGTGCCGGCTAACCACTTGTCTTCATGCTTCCTTCCACATCTAGCACAAGTAGAGAATGAGAACCCACTACCATCTCCTTTTTGAGGCTTAGGGTTAGATATCCTACCTTTGTTGAACTTAGATAGAGCATTAGAGGAACCTTGACCGGAAAAACATTGTCAAAACTTAGATTGATCATGTCCATCAGACCTTGACTATGAGAGGTTACCATCGCCGGTTTCAACCCTCTTTGCCTCCCTAGACCTTTCCTTAAGATTGTCCTTTCCGATCTATTGAGCATGCACCATGAGATGAGAAATGACCATGTCATTGATGAGCATAGTGGTACGATATTCTTTAACAACCATTTCGGAAACACCCAAAATGAACTTACTCATCCTTGCCCTAGGATCGACAACTATGGTGGGAGCATATCGATATAGTCGTGTGAATTTCAAAGAAAATTCCTTCACTCTCATATTTCCTTGACGAAGGTCGATGAACTCAAGCACCTTTGCATCCCTCATCTCAAGGGGAAAGAACCTATCAAGGAAATCAACTTTGAACTTTTCCCAATCAAGAGGACCCACATCTTTCTCTCTCCCTTCTTTCCATTGATTGAACCATAGTTGAGCAACACCTTTAAGTTCATAAGCATCCAATTCCGCCTTTTTCACTGGCGTCACTCCTCTGAGCATCAACACCATGTAAGCCTCATCAATGAATTCATGAGGGTCTTCCTCAACCCTAGAACCATGAAACTATTGAGGATTCATTCTGGTGAAATCCCTCATTCTAGATGCTGACATACCCACATTTGGGTTCACGGGAACTACAACCTCTCTATTGGTTTGGGTTGTCATGGTTTGAGCCAATACTTGAGGAGGAGCTTCTCCTTCCATATTCTCTCCCATATTTCATCTAGCATAAGCTCTCGAGTACCATATCCTATAGAGCATCAGGTAAGGATTAAGAGAAAAACATTATAGAGTTGAACTCTATTGCATGACTTTAGATTAATGAAAGAAGTGGAGTTTCCTAAATATCTTGTAGCTTCTAAATTCATAAGTGTTGCGCGTTTCACACTCATGAACAAGACTATAGTCAACATGGCTTATGAGACTTCCTTGAACCTTTCTAAAGTTTGGGCTTTGATACTAAGTTTGTCACGACCCAAAGTATCCCCTAGTTGTAACATGGCATATAAGACCCCAAAAGGCCTCATACAAGCCACTTAGATTTCTTCATAAAGGACAATAGAAGTATATGATTCAAAAGATAGTTTCAACATAAAAGAGTTTATAAAATGAAGCGGAAGTCTTAAAATCGTTTCAAAGCCATCTAGAACATAAGAGGTGCTCGAGACGTAACCCATACATCAAGTCCAAAACTAAAATAAAATGACATAATGAAATAAAGGCTCGGTTCTTCAATGTATGAGGACTCACCGTTCTTCAAGTCTCTACTAGCGATCCTTAGCCACAAAAGTTCAAACCTGGAGCGTCACACCCTACATTGGAGATACAGTGTAGGCAAGAGTATGCGTTACTACAAAAATGCACCAAGTATGAGAGCCGTGCATAAAATATTTGAAACATGCTTAAAAGGGGAAATTGTCATAAACATGCATTGACCAAGCTAAAACATGAGGTAAAAGATTTAAACAACATAAGTCATAAAAAACATGGTCAATGCAAGCTGCATCTTTAAAACATTTGTGAGATACTTCTTGAAGTAACCTTAGTTCATTATTATGGGAGATTTACCTTTAACCGACATATAAGATCGTGTGAGCTTTCAACACAGAATCTGGTGTCTTCCCCCACACCGAAAAGTGGTGTCCTACTTGCAAAGGTAAGACCATGAACTTCTAGGTTATGTGGATCCACTAGGTAATGTCTATCTGAGACAATCATCCTATGGGGGCACACAGGTATGGGATAAAGAGATTACTACTACAAACCCAACCTCTATTAATGAGAGTACTTCCATCTCAATATCCTCTCGGTGCTAGGCGTAAATCTCACGAAATAGTCATTTTCTTAACTTGTCTTCATCTTTCATGGAAGGGAACGTCATATTGCCAATCCAAGTTAAGTCATAAGTCATCCATGGAAAGGTAGCATTCAGACTACCAATCTAAGCTAGTTTTCATTAGAATAGCTCCTTAACTTAGATTTATTTTAGGCGAGAAGATCTTTCAACCTTAGAATCCTTTATGTTAGAAAACCTTTCACAACACAACAACAACAACATTGATACTTCACTCTCATAGCATCCTTAAAACAATTACATCAATTTCATGAGAACATGCACAATTCCATAATATTCCTTTCATAATTCAGAACCTACTTATAATCATCATAATCTAAAATACATGGGTTAGGAATGGGTTCATAGGAATTCATCATAAAATCCTGTAATTATATCAATTTATGCTTCATAGATAATAAAACAATTGAGTAAATCAATATTTTAGAGAACCCGTGACATAGAAGAAAATCGTAGCTCAATTGGGGAATTCTAGCTTTTCAATTTGGAGAATTTGGGGGCTTTATGGAGAAAAGGGATCCATGAATGAAGGCTATCATACCTCAATGACAAAATCATTCCTTCAATGGTGGGATTGGAGACTTTACTTTAAATCCTAGGTTGACTCCTTCTTCTTCAAGCTTCCTAGAGAGAGAAATATTTTCGAGAGGATGACTTGTTCTTCTTTTAAGAATTTGAGAGAATGATATCATTCAGGAAAATTTGGGTGTTCAAACACTTATATAGGGCTTTAGGTGAAGGGTAAAATGACATGGTATTAGGCTAAAATAATTAGGAAAAGACCCATAAGCACTTAAGAAAAAAACTGTCGAGCTCACCGACGGCCCTGACCTACGGTCCGTTGATCAACTCATAGACCATCCTAGTTGGGCGTCGATGATTTAAGAGACTAGTTTCTTTGGACATCAAATGACGGGACCCACCCATGGGTCGTGGTCCTAACGACAGACTGTGGTTGCCTACCGTGGGTCTCGACTTTCAATCCTGGAATTTCTCTGAGTCTGGGACTCACCTACATAACCTATTTACGACTCATGCATTGAATGACGAAACGTCTTGGTGAACCATTGAAAAAGTACAAAACTTGACATTTTGAAGAACTTGAGAATCTACGGGCCCACCTACGGTCCGTGTGTCAGACGATGGACCGTCACTGACGTTTGTTAGTTTTGGCACTAGATTTCTTAAAACAAACTTACTTTTCTACCTTTTTGAATATGAGGTGTTACAGATGTCCTTGATGTGATGACTTTTAGGTTTTGGAAATGATATGTAATATACTCTAACGGATTTTTGTTTCCTACATTAATAAGATTTGAGTTTCTGAATTATGGTTGTATTTCATAAGTTTGACAATTAATATAAGTTAGGGTTTAAATTAATTGGTTCATCCACCTAGAAGGTTAGGTCTGATTATCACTCATGAATCATTTTGGGTTAGGACATCTACAATACTCAAAAACAAAACACAAAACCTCAAGTATGCAAAACTTATAGACAACCAACAACTCAGGAAGAATAATGCTTATCAATCATCAAATGAGATAATACTCTTATTGCAAAGGCTGATCAGAACATTTGTCTGAACCTACAATACAAAATGCAATGTCCCAAGACAATGGGACGTCAGTTTGAATAAATATATACTGATATAAGACTGAAAGTAGAATCATAAGAAATTGTGGTAAAATAAGTAGTAGAGATACTACATAAAAATGAATAATTTCCAAAGTCTGTAATCATCACTCTTAGCCTCTACACCTATCCTCAATACTCTACTAGACTTGGCTTGTATGCACGTGAGAACTATGAAACCTGGGCTCTAATACTATTTGTCACGACCCAATAATCGAGCGTGATATCATTTGTTTTATCCCACCAAAATAGGTTAGCCTAAATTCATCTACGCTAAGGTAAATACGGAAGTCTAAATTAAATAAGGAAAAAAATATAACACAAACATGCAGAAATATGATATAACTCAAATTACCCCCAAAACTTGGTGTCATATGTACAAGTCTCTAAGTATTACAATAGGTTCAAAAGAAATACACGTTTGAATATATTTGTTTCTAGAATAGAACTAAACATAATGAAAGAGTAAAATATTTCCACCGAGATAACAAGAAGCTATCTCTTCTATCACTATTCTAGAAACACTAACATTCGAACTTGTATTTCTTTCAAATCAATTGTAATACTTTAGAGACTTGTACACGTAACGCAAGATTTTTTGGGAAATTATTGAGTCAAGATATGTCTTTTGTAACGACCTGATTCCGTCATTCAGAAAACTTTTTGGTAGTAACTTGGAATTCCTACCCTAGTCCAGATTTGGACGAAATCTGAGTTAGTCAGGTCTAGGGAAATATATTAAGGAATGATAGAGCTAATTATGAATTTAATTACATGAGTGGATAGCTAATACAATAAGGAAGCTGTACGACTTTCTAGAATCGAATTCGGGCGAGTAGAAATCCCAAAAATGATCTTAGCGTGAACGAGTAACATTTTGTTTCCGTGTAGGCCGCCGGAGCAGGATTAGGGCCGCCAGAGCAGGATTAGGGCAGTCAAAGCGGGATGGGGTCCACCGTAGCGGGACAGACGTGACTTAAAGTCATAAATAAACCCTTAAACGACCTTATTTGGCACTTTTCAACTTTTAGAGCAAAGGAACAAACCTCAGACAATTCCTACTCGTTTTTCACCATTCTTGAGGCTAAAGGTAAGATTTTCACTCCCCAAATCTATATTTCGATCCATAGAATGTAAATTCATGAGTCATTATCGATGGGGGAGGGTTTAGATTTGGAATTTATGGTGGAAATAGCCCTAAATTGGGTATTAGGATCCAGGGTTGGTCTAGGGTTATTGGGTTTGTTATAATCAGGATAATTAGACCTTTGATTATTGATCCTTGTGTATATTAATTGTTTGTAGACCTAGAACAAGCGGAAAGAATCCGGAAAGGGAAGATTCAAGTGCCTTAGGGGATTCAAGCTTGGATTTGAGGTAGGTGATGGTTGTGAATCTATGATTGTGTGATGTATGTTTGTTCTTGCTTCATTATGATACATGTATGTATGCGAATGTTGCCTTATTGATCACACTTGTTGTAAATAAGGATAATTGACTAATTGTATGCCATGAATCACCTTTTAATGTATGATCTTGATGATGTACTTGTGTTTGTTATTGTGGTGTGTGAATGGGACTGGATTGCCATGTTTCGACATAACTAACTGTGATCGGTTGCTATATTTTGGCATAAATATAGGATCGGTTGCCATGTTCCGGCATAAATATGAGATCGGTTGCCACATTCCGGCATAAATATGGGATCTGCTGCCACGTTCCGACACAGTAACATGGATCGGGTACTATGAACTGGTATGCTAACAGTTTGAGTTTGGGTTCCATGAGAGGACCATTGCAATGGGTTCCGTGAGAGTACCATTGAATTTTGTTGTGTATTTATGTGTGATGAGTTTGTTTATTTCTAATGATGAATGATATTGGAAGACAATATGTTGCTCTAAATTGATATAAATGTGATGTGTGAGAATCGTGAAGTTGTTCATTGTTCATTGTTCGTATATGTTGATGCTATTGTATATGTTCGAAATGTGCATATGATTATATTGTTGTATTGACTAATGTGTGTTACAGTTAGTGGGATAGTCACGTGATCCTACTAGTACATTGTGGTTGTGTACTGATATGCACTTGCTCTTCTTTTGTTGAGTACAAGGCATCTTTAGGTGGCTATTGATAGACTTCAGCTAGGTGACTAATGAGCATGATCAGATTCAAGGGTGAGCTAGTTCTTTCAGGCTGCCATGGATCTCTGTTGATTAAGTCCATTTTTTTCGGACTCAGACTATTTGTTAAGGTGTTGTTTAGTTTTGTGGTTGTACCCCTTGTTCTTAGACTTGTCTTTAGTAGAGTTTTGGTACAATGACTTTCATCTTCTAGGTATTTAATTCCACATTTTTTTAGTTAATTAACTTGCTTCAGTAACTTAATTGCCTTAGTTTTTGTTTAGTTGCTTAGTTTGGATTGTAGTAGTCGTTCTCCCACCGGATGATTAGTGTGGGTGCCACTCAGGGTGGTCTAGGTCGTGACAAAGTTGGTATCAGAGCCCTAAGTTCGTTGATCTCATTGTGGGGATCGCTAGCTACTATTGTCGCTTGTGGTAAGAGTTGAGTCCAATTGGTATCTCCCGATTCTAATTGGTATCTCAAAAAAGTGAATTAGACGTCGTGGTCGCGACTGAGGGGCCACAAGCAAAGCAAATTGGAATCTAAGAAGGTTCCAATTGGTATCTGGCCCTAGAGGTGGTGTGAATGCATGGATGATCAGGAATGGTCAACAATAAAGCAAAATAATTAATTAAGAATTTGCACTTATCTGTGAATTATATCTTGGAAACTTCAAATGCGTTCTTCTGGTTGTCTGAATTAACTGGAAATATGAAGTTGTAATTACTTGAATGTGATGAGGTGATTATGTGCACATTAAATTTGTGCCTGAACTTTGATATGTACAATATGTTGGCCTGAACGTTGAAGTTATGCAAGTTGTAAATACTTGGGTATAGTGAAACTCGTTGTGAAAGGAAGATATTGACTAAGGATCGTGTGAGCGTCTGGGTATATCCTGGGGATATGTTGGTTGTGGTTCTGATTTAACAAGAATGAATTGGTTCGTGTATCGTAGGATTTACTTGGGATAAACATGATTTCTCTTAGCTCAAAGAATTATCCTAAATTCGTTTGGCAGAGCTGGGAACCTTTGGGAAAAATTAGAAAAGAGAAAAACCCCAGAAAAATAGTTGGACTGGGTTCTGTTTCCATTTGGGCCCTGGGGCGGGACTTTTCCCGCCAAGGCAAGGCAGCCAGTGTAGAATTCTTCCCTCTAGAGCGGGACAGGACGAGACAGAATCTCATCCATGTCTCCCTTGTTTTCCTAGCACAATTATGGACCCCGAATTGAACCCGAACTAACCCCCGCGATCTAATTGGTAACATGATGGTCCAAGAGTATGGGCTCAAGTTTAACCAACTCTCCTGGTGCAATGCTCCCCACATGGTTGATGATTCTAGGGCCCAAATGAATAAGTTTCTATATGTAGTATCAGACTTGGTGAAAACAGAGTGTAGAAATGCCATGTTACTTGAAAATATGGACATCTCTAGGCTCATGACTCATGCTCAGCAGGTTGAGGGTGATAAGCTTAGGGAACAGGCTAAGGAGAGCAAGAAAGCTAGGATAGGCAACTGTGACTATTCTCAACAGAAATTAGGTGGTAGAAATCGCTCATAGTTTCGGCAGAAGTCTTCGACTCCAGCACCTTCATTTGCCTGTTTCCCTAAGTGTGGTAAGAACCATCCGGGCGAGTGTCTTGCAGGAAAAAATGGATGCTTTGGGTGTGGTCAGTCTGGTCACAGGTAGAGGGATTGTCCTTCTAAACATGGTCTAGGAGGCAATGCTAATCTAATCCAGTCTACAACTTCAATAGCACCAACAGGTCGCCCAACTCAGCAGGGTAACTCTTCTGGTACAGGTGGCGGACAACGCCAACATAGGCTCTATGCTCCTCAGGCTCGCCAGGATCAAGAAGATTCTCCTAATGTAGTCATTGGTACGTTACGAGTCCTTGATCTCGATGTTTATGCTTTATTAGATCCAGGGGCTACTCTTTCTTTTGTAACTCCTTATATAGCAGTCCAATTCAGTGTTTGTCCAGAAACTCTCCCAGAACCTTTCTCAGTCGCTACTCCAGTTGGTTACCGAGTTTTAGGTAAACGGGTATACAGAAATTGCCCTGTCACAGTTTCTCAGAAAGTCACTCAGCAGATCTTGCAGAGTTAGAAATTGTAGACTTCGATGTCATTCTAGGCATGGATTGGTTATATTCTTGTTATGCCTAAGTCGATTGTAGAACTAGGATAGTTCGTTTTCAGTTTCAAAATGAACCAATCTTAGAATAGAAGGGTAGTAGCTTAGCGCCTATGGGTCGATTCATTTTTTAACTTAAGTCTAGAAAGATGATCTCTAAAGGTTATCTCTATCATCTAGTTTGGGTTAAGGATTCAATCTTCAAAACCCCAACTCTTGAGTCAGTTCCAATGGTTAATGAGTTTCCATAAGTGTTTCCAGAAGATCTTCCCGGAGTCCCTCTCGATAGGGCAATCGACTTTGGATTTGATCTCATTCCAGATACAAAGCCTATCTCTATTCGTCCTTACATAGTGGTTCCAGCAGAGCTTAAGGAATTGAAAGAGTACTTGAAAGACCTTTTATATAAGGGCTTCATTAGACCTAGTATTTCACCATAGGGTGCACCAGTGTTGATTGTAAAAAAGAAAGATGGTTCTCTCAGAATGTGCATTGACTATAGGCAGTTGAACGAGGTCACAATCAAGAATAAGTACCCTATCCCTAGGATTGATGACTTGTTTGACCAACTTCTGGGTGCTAGTCATTTCTCAAAGATAGACCTTAAATCGAGTTATCATCAGCTTAAAGTCAGAGATAGTGACATTTCAAAGACAACCTTCAGAACTCGGTATGGTCATTATGAATTTGTAGTCATGTCATTTGGACTAAACAATGCTCCTGCAGCTTTCATGGATTTGATGAACACAGTGTTCAATTAGTACTTGGACTTGTTCGTATCGTCTTTATTGATGATATCCTCATTTACTCTAGGAATGAGGAGGAATATGTGAGTCATTTGAGAGTTGTTCTGCAAACTCTCGAAAATTGCCAGTTATTTGCAAAATTTAACAAGTGCGATAGTTGCTTTCCTTGGGCATATTGTGTCTAGTGAAGAAATTCGAGTAGATTCCCAGAAGATAGAAGCATGAAAAAATGGCCCAGTCCTACCTGTGCTACAAATATTAGAAGTTTCTTGGGTCTAACGGGTTATTACACAAGGTTCATGGAAGGATTTTCATCCATAGCCTCACCATTGACTAAGTTGACTCAGAAGATGGTCAAGTTTCATTGGTCAGATGATTGTGAGAAAAGCTTTGCAGAATTGAAAACTAGGTTGACTACAACTCCTGTTTTGACTCTACCAGAGGGTTCAGACGGTTATGTCATTTATTGTGATGCATCCAGAGTCGGCCTAGGTTGTGTGTTGATGCAGTGAGGTAAAGTATAACTTATGCTTCCAGAGAGCTTAAGGTGCATGAGAAATACTATCCGACTCATGACCTCAAGCTTGCAGTGGTGGTGTTTGCACTCAAGATTTGGAGGCACTACTTGTATGGTGTTCATGTTGATGTGTTCACAATCCATAAGAGCCTTCAGTATCAGTTCACCCAGAAAGAGTTGAAACTTCACTAGAGAAGATGGCTTGAGTTCCTCAAGGATTATGACATGAGTGTGCATTACCATCCTGGTAAGGCAAATGTAGTAGCAGATGCCCTTAGCAGAATATCTATGGGTAGTGTAGCACATGTTGAGGAAGAAACAAAGGAGCTAGCAAAGGATGTTCACAGACTTGCTCGCCTAGGAGTTTGTCTTATGAGCATATTATATGGTGGTGTAACGGTTCAGAATGGGGCAGAATCTTCTTTGGTACTGGAAGTTAAGGAAAAGCAAGACAGTGATCCAATATTACTTGAACTCAAGGGTGCAGTTCACCATAAGGGAGTTGAGGTTTTCTCCCAAGTGGGAGATGGTGTGCTTTGCTACCAGGGTTGATTATGTGTTACTGATGTGGGTGAGTTGACACATCATATTCTTCCAGATGCCCATAACTCCAGATATTCTATTCATCCAGGTGCCACTAAGATGTATTGCGATCTGCAGGAAGTCTATTGGTGGAATGGTATGAAAAAAGATATAGCTGATTTTGTGGCTAAGTGCCCCAATTGCCAGCAAGTTGAGGTAGAACATCAGAAACCAGGAGGTATGACTCAAGAGATTGACATTCCTACTTGGAAGTGGGAAGTGATCAACATGGACTTCAACACATGTTTACCTTGTACTCGTAGACATCATGACTCCATTTGGGTGATTGTTGATAGAGTTACTCAGTCTTCTCGCTTTTTGGAGGTCAAGACTACAGATTCGGCGGAGGATTACGCCAAGTTTTACATTAATGAAATTGTGAGGTTGCATAGGGTTCCTTTGTCTATCATCTCAGATAGAGGTCCTTAGTTTACCTCTCATTTCTGGAAATCATTACAGAAGGGTCTTGGTACTCAGGTTAACCTTAGCACAACATTTCATCCACAGACGGATGGTCAGGCAGAGCGTACCATTCATACCTTAGAGGACATGTTGAGAGCTTGTGTGATCGACTTCAAGGGTAGTTGGGATGATCACCTTCCTCTTATTGAGTTTGCCTACAACAATAGTTACCATTCCAGCATTCAGATGGCCCCTTATGAGGCATTGTATGGGCGTAGATGTAGATCTCATATGGGCTGGTTTGAAGTAGGTGAAGCAGTCTTGATAAGGCCAGATTCTGTCCATTATGCTATAGAGAAAGTGCAACTCATCAGAGATAGACTTAAGACAGCCCAGAGTCGCCAGAAATCTTACGCAAATGTAAGGAGAAGGGAACTAGAGTTCCAAGTTGATGATTGGGTTTTCCTGAAGGTGTCACCTATGAAGGGGGTGATGAGGTTTGGGAAGACAGGGAAGCTCAGTCGCAGATATGTAAGCCCTTATCGAATCTCGAAACGGATTGGTAAAGTGGCTTATGAGTTAGTTGCCAGTAGATTTGGCAGTAGTGTATCCAGTCTTCCACATTTCACTATTGAAGAAGTGTGTGGGTGATCCAGCATCCGTAGTACCATTAGAGAGTGTGGTTGTGAAGGATAGTGTCACTTATGAAGATGTACTAGTTGAAATCCTTGATCGTCAGGTTCGAAGGTTGAGAAACAAAGAAGTCGCTTCAATCAAGGTTTTGTGGAGGAGTCAGTTCGTAGAGGGAGCTGCTTGGGAAGCAGAATGATCCATGAAGTCCATGTATTCTCACCTCTTTCCTTTCAATTCCATTCCAGCTTGGGGTAATAGTTCCTCTTCAATTTTTTCAGTTATTCATGCACTAATTTAGTCTTAGTATTTTGTTCCTTCAGTCTGTACTTGCATTTTTAGCGTATTTGCATATTTTTGGATCTCAGTTTAGTCGGAAATTAGCCTTCAGTGTTTAGTGGTAGGGTTGCAGCTCGTTCTCGCCATTTCAACTATTTTAGTCTTTTTTCGTCGATGAATGATCCCAAGGGAAAGATATTGTAACACCTCGAAAACTAGACGCAGAAAAAAAATAATTAGAAATATACTTGGAGCAGTGAACCACGGCAGGGTTCACGGACCGTGCTAGGGTCCATGGTCCATAGACCTGCCCGAGGTCTTGACTTGGAAGTCACTAGGCCCAGACATTAGACCGAGAGCACCTTCACGGTTTGTGATCTTGATGATGGGCCATGGTGGCGCCCGTTGAGTCAAGGCAGTGAACCTCCCTAGCCAGCCCCTTAGACCGCCACGCCTAAGTGAGGACCACGAGGACCTTCATGGTCCGTGGTCCTTCACAAGTCCTGTGGGGGTGTACGTGGAGCCTTACTAGTAAGCTCCCTAGCCAGTCCATCTTGACCACAACCCAAGTGGAACCACAGACACTTTCACGATCCACGGTCCTTCACACGCTCCG
This sequence comes from Solanum infundibuliforme, assembly GCA_029582565.1. NCBI lineage: Eukaryota > Viridiplantae > Streptophyta > Magnoliopsida > Solanales > Solanaceae > Solanum > Solanum infundibuliforme. Next base: position 32,292 of record JAJOOG010003170.1, read on the forward strand.
TGGTAGGGCTCGTGGACTCAGGCCCTCAGCTAGTAGTCACCAAGTCCATACCACGACCAACTTCACGGTCCGTGAAGGTGGCCGTGGTCAGTCCGTCTGCAGTTTAAGTCAGGGTTACTTCGGTCATTTCCTTATTCGTTGGACACCTAAACTTCGTTTTAATCCTAAATTTCATGGTTTTATTAAGTTTAAGCCTAGAAACATAACTAGAAATTACCCAAGTCAGATCTTTAATCAAAACTTAGAAAATTAGAAGTGAAAGGAAAGAAAGAGGCAACCAACCCTAACTTCAAGAATGCAACAAATTTCCTCCAGTTCCAACCCCAAAATCGAAAGATTTCTCCGTGGAATTCGTCACCAAGTTTGTGGGATTTCACTAGTGGGTTCCTTTCACCCATTAGGTCCCTAGTTTTTAGTCAGTTTCTTGATTTCCTTATTATGACTAGACCTAGGATTTGTTGAATGTTAGAATTGTTGGGTTCTTAGCTGTTAGAATGATCCTAATCAGATTATTTCGTTAATATTCAGTTTATTGCATGAATTCCAGAACCCTAGCTATGTATTTCTTTAGTTCTTGAATTAAACATGCTAGGTCAGATATTTCAGTTATTCAGTTATAGATGCCTAAGTTATTAATGCATCAATATCAGTTTAATTGTTGCATCCTCAGTTTGCATGTTACATTTGAGCTATCCAGTAACTTACAGAAATTCAGTCATAATGTGTAAATTACTCAATCCATTGGGAATAGCATAATACCGAGTTGGACTAGGGTTCAGCGTACCCAAACAATCCCAGAACTACTAGCCACGTAAGTTGTAAGTCCCCTCTGTGGGGATCATTTTAGTGATCACGCCAGCATGCCTCTACACCTTTGGTCGGGTGTATTGGGTCCTCTCGATGGGGCGTATACATCAGACTCCACATTTAGCTCATGTGCATTTCTTATCGGTTATTAGTATCTCCCACAGTACAGTCAGATTCTATTGCATTGATCGTGTATCAGTATATTCAGTATTCTATCTCAGCATGTTATAAATTTTTCATTACATTCAGTTAGCTCAATATTCAATATCTATATCATGTTCAGATTATATCATTGCTTATTTGCTTTGTTAAGTTATATGTTATTTCAGCTTTATTCTATCATGCATGCTCAGTACCTTTCAAGTACTGACGCATACTCTGCACTACATCTTTTCGTGATGTAGGTTCAGGTTCTCAGCTTCCAGATCACGCTTAGATCGGTTCCTGATCTCCAGGTCAGCAGAATCAGTGATGAGTCCTCAGTCTCTGAGGATAATAGTCATGATTTTCTATTCAGTATTTTCAGTCCTCTAGTTTCAGTTTTGCTAGACCTAGTTGGGGCCTGTCCCACCATTTCTAGTCAGTTAGAGGCTATTTTCAGGCGTAGTTAGATTCAACTTAGTATTGAGTTAATATCTTTTTTGTATTAAACTCATCAATTTTCATTTATCTCAGTTATAGTATATGGGTTTTCCATATCATATCAGTTTTATTTATGATTTAGCTTCCGCATCAGTTATTATTATCCTTAGTATGCTCATGTCATGCCAGCAGGGCTAGCTTGGGATCACTTGTGATCCTAGGTCCCGTGTCCACGTCACGAGGGTACCTCAGGGCGTGACATGATTGTGACGGGATGCAACTATATAATAAAATTGTTGGTTAAGCAATATTTTGTATAGTAATTACGACTTGTGAGTATCTAAAGGTTTTCTAAAATTTGGTGAGTAACGTGGTTGTATGGAAAGTTTTAACAGATGGTGGGACACCATTCGAATACAAATTAAAGAGCTAGATTTATAATGAAAAAATATAATGGGAGGTAGTACAACCTTTAGAGAGAGGCGAGAGCAAGAATATTTTATTTAATTGCAAAGGCTGAAGAGATATCTTCAGAGGGGTAGGTAATTGGGTTCAGAGATAGGTGATTTATTTCGTGATGATGTGGCTATGGTAATAGGGTCATAAGTCTGTCAGATAGGTTAAAAAAAACTATTGAAAAAGGACATGAGAAAGGAGTGTACAGACATTAGCTCTAGTGTGATGATAAATGCTTTGTTTTTGTTTTGAGTTTAGTAATAAGTACGAGTTAATTTTAGCAAAGGATATTGTGAAATCGATGGAGATACAATCCATGATAAGTGAAGATACATGAATTCCTAAATCTCTTCGAGGTATAAGCTAATGTTGATAGATAAGAGGATTATGTTATACGGTTGAATTTACAATTTAGATTTTTTCATTATAAGTCAACATTCGTGGTGATATATTTTGTCAATGTATAAATTTTCAAGGTGAGGAATGATCGCTTGTATCAAGTATTGAACATTTGAAAAGATTTACACTTGGATTGAGTCGTAAAGTTTATTACTATTGATTGTTGAAGTATCTAAGGAAGGTTTTCATTCTAAAAGTGTTGGTTTAGAGTAAGGGAAATGGTCGGAGTGTTCATGATGGTTGTTAGTATAGAGAGTGTGAACCTCAATGGAAGGACATGAAGAGTATGTGGAGTCAACTGAATGGAAATGTTGGTATCGACTCTTTAGAGGAAGACCTTTGGTGTTATTCAATACTTATTCTATAAATTCTTATGTGACCATCTATTTCTTTTGTACACGTTTGTGAGTATGATTCAATAGCTATATTTACGTGTATTTTCACTTTTGTGGGTGGATCCCTAGTAGTGAATCAGTTGTATTGATCCTGCGATGTTCTCTTGGTTGAGTGGGATAATTTGGGAAAACGTGGTTAATTCAGATAACTTATGTGGTATGGTCTAGGAGTTGTTAAAGTATTTTAATGGTTCTACTTGTACCACCTTGCTTATGAGAATTTATAGAACAGCTACCTTGCGTATTTATGGTTGTCCGACAATCTTGATATTCATCTTGTCATCGAGGTCATGTATCGATTATGTGTGGTTGAATGTGGGGATCATTGAATCCAATTCTATAGATCTTAAGAGGTAATCTACAATTACTAAATCTAGCATTTCAATAGTGTTGTTGGATGGTTTGTTGGTTTGTATGTTTGGACATATCTCTCAAGGAGTATCTGATGTCTAAAGATTGAAATTTTTGTAACTTAATCTCATGGGAATTTATGATGGGGGATGGAGATGCTATTAACAACTATGATTCTTTGGCATTGTGTGGATGGATATGTAGGTGTTAAATTGGTTGGTTTGGGGATGAAGATTATTTCATAAAGTGAGACTCAGTTGTGTTAGACGAGACCTTCTGTATGAAGAAGAACCGGTTGAAATTCTTGGTCTCGATGCCCGTAAGCTAAGGATATGCGAGACAACTATCCCATGTTGTTCAGCGATTCAAGTACTACTCTACCCTTACTTTAGTCAATCTTCCCAAGTTGATCACTCAGGGATGAGTGATGGGTAAATTGGTATCTATTGTAATGACCTGATTCCATCGTTAGGGAAAAGCCAATGGAGAAAGAATTAGGGTCAGAAAACTTTTTGGTAGTAACTTGGAATTCTAGACTAGTCTAGATTTGGACGATATCTGAGTTAGTGAGGTCTAGGGAAATCTAGTAAGTAATGAGAGATATAATTATGAATTTGATTACATGAGTGGATAGCTAAGACGATAGGAAACCCGTACGACTTTACGGAATTGAATTCGGTCGAGTAGAACTCCCAAAAATGATCTTAGCGTGAACGGGTAAAGTTTTGTCTCCGTGCAGGCCGCCGGAGCGGGATTAGGGCTGCCAGAGTGGGATGGGGTCCACCATAGCGGGACAGACATGACTTAAAGTAGTAAATAAACCCCTAAACGACCTTATTTGGCATTGTTCGACTTTTAGAGCTAAGGAACGAACCCCATGTGATTCCTACTCATTTTCACCATTCTTGAGGATAAAGGTAAGCTTTTCACTCCCCGAATCCATGTTTCAATCCGTAGAATGTAATTTCATGAGTAATTATCGATGAATGAGGGTTTTGATCTAGAATTTATGATGGAAAAAGCCCTAAATTGGGTATTAGGATCTTGGGTTGGTCTAGGGTTATTGGGTTTGTTATAATCTGGATAATTAGACATTTGATTGTTGATCCTTGCGTATATTAATTGTTTGTAGACCTAGAACAAGTGGAAAGAATCCGGAAAAGGAAGATTCAAGTGCCTTAGGGGATTCTAGCTTGGATTCGAGGTAGGTGATGGTTGTGATTGTAGATTGTGTGATGTATGCTTGTTCTTTCTTCACTATAATACATGTATGTATGCGAATGTTGCATTATTGATCACACATGTTGTGAATGAGGATAATTGAATAATTGTATGCCATGAATCACCTCTTATTGTATGATCTTGATGATGTAGTTGTGTATGTGATTGTGGTGTGTTAATGAGATCGGATTTCCACGTTCTGGTATAACCAACTGGGATTAGTTGCCACATTCCGGCATAAATATGGGATCTGTTGCCACGTTTCGGCATAAATATGGGATTGACTGCCATATTTCGGCACACTAACTTGGATCGGGTACCACGAACCGATATGCTAACTGTTTGGGTTTGGGTTCCATGAGAGGACCATTGAATTGGGTTTCGTGAGAGGATCATTGAATTGTGTTGTGTATCTACTTGTGATAAGTTTGTTTATATCTAATGATGATTGATATTGGAACACAATATGTTGCTCTAAATTGATATAACTGTGATATGTGAGAATCGTGAAGTTATTCATTGTTTGTATATGTTCGATATGTGCATGTGATTATATTGTTGTATTGACTAATGTATGTTACCCTTAGTGGGATAGCCGTGTGATCCTACAGTACACTGTGGTTGTGTGCTGATACTGCACTTGCTCTTTCTTTGTTGAGTAAATGGCATCTTCAGGTGGCTATTGATAGACTTCAGCTAGATGACTAATGAGCGTGACTGGATTCAATGGTGAGCCAGTTCTTTCGGGCTGCCATGGATCTCTCTTGTTTAAGTTCACTCTATTCGGACTCAGACAATTGTTTAAGGTGTTGTTTAGTTTTGGGGTTGTACCCTTTGTTCTTAGACTTGTCGTTAGTAGAGGTTTGGTACAATGACTTTCATATTCTAGGTATTTAATTTTGCATTTGTTTAGTTAATTAACCTGCTTCCGTAACTTAATTGCCTTAGTTTTGGTTTAGTTGCTTAGTTTGGGTTGTAGTAGTGGTTCTCCCACCGGATGGTTAGTGTGGGTGCCAATCACGACGGTCTGGGTCATGACATCTTTCCACGTTATTAATATTATATTAGTCTTTTATTCTACTTTACTTCTACATTTGCTTCTTTAGTTGATTTTACGATGACCTTTCTTGGTGGGATAAGTTAGGTGCTATCATACCCGTTTTTGGGTCATGACATAACTTAACATATAAACAATTATTTTCTATGATAAAATCTTTTCAACAACCAATTCTCCCATTCAAGTGTGTGATTGGTGCATCATTAGTTGATGCACTATCAAGTGTCAGTGTAAGTAGGTTCTCTATTCCCCAATCTAACAAACAAGATTCAATGGCTTTTTCAATAGTTTCACCCCTCTAACATGGAGTTCGAAAAAATGCAATTTTTTTTCTTTTAGCTTTCACTCATCATCAATCCAGTCTGTAGTAATAAGCATATAAGTAAATTTTTTGAGTGAAGTCAATGTATCACTAGTAATACATACACGCTGACCTTTAATAACTCTTTAATATTTTGTTTCTCTTCTTGATAAATTCTTAAACAGTGTATCGAAACAATAATACGAGATAGTAACTCATAATTAGGCAAAATAAGCGGCATTCGTCACTTAGAGTATTTGCCCTCAACGACTCTAAATGGTTGTTTATCGGTTTTAATAAACGCAACAATGACCATCTTTCCTTTGGTGACATTATAAACAACCTTCTCCAAATCTACTTGTCCCTCTCTTTTAATAGATTTAATAGTTGTTTGTTTTCTGTCAATAGAATTGAAAGGGTATTTCATACACTTAGTAAGTAAATGTCCCAACAGATTAGAAGTCTCATTTCTACTAACCCAAGAAAAGTGTTTGAAGTAGTGCTTACATTTTTTCCTCACTAACCCAAGAAAAGTCTAAATAATGATCCCAAATTTCAGATATTTTTCTATCACTTCTCCTATATCAAGGGTCTTGACTACACAAGGTTTTTTCCATTTACTAGAAGGACTGTTCACAAAAGACGTATTAGAAACATTACCTTTTGGTTGAGTTTCATCAGTTGTAGTTCCTTCTACTTGAGGTTGAACTTCCAAATCTTAAAACCTCTAATGGGCGTTTCATTTGAAATTCGATTACAAAAAAAATGTAAAAGAATTTCTTAATTTTCAAGCCATGCGCTCCTCGAGATCAAAATTAGCAAATATTTTTTTAAAAAAATAAATATTAAAAAGGTAAACCTTTTGAAGTTGAGGATTGAAGAAGATGAAGAGAGTTGCTTGAGACTTAGAGATGAAAAGCTCCTTTAGAAAATTCCTAAAAGAAAAGAAAAAAGCATGAATAACTGATGTGAGATAGGTAGGTAAAGATTGAAGTAATAGATAATGATGGACTTGGACTTAGGGTTTAATAGTTGGGCTAAAATTGTAGTGTTGGGCTTGAAAAAATATTAAAGTTAAAGACTTAGGTTAATAAAAATTTAACAAAATATTTGTATTTTATTTATGGATAATATAAATATATATATTGGTTTGGTTTGTTTTGGTTATTTTTGCTATATTTTTTAGAAATATCGAAACCAATCCAAATAGTATCACTTTTTAAAATTTAAAACCAAACCAAATATTGATTATTTTAATTGGTTTGGTTTGGATTACGGTTCGGTGTAGTCTCTTTTAACCATAACCATGAACAACCTTAGTCACGAGTTCTTGTAGAATTAATTTTTAGAAATAAGATCCGAATATGTTGCAACAAATTTTACATTTAGAAGTTATTTGAAAGAATTAAGTAGCTTCTATATTATTTTATTTATATAATAACAAGTTTCTGAATTTAATGCAATAATTTTTTTAATCGATTGTTGAATCTCTTTATTTAGGACTATTTTGATATATTTATTATTGATTTATAAATTATGCAGTCATAAATTATTTTTACAAAAAGAGAGTTGGAGATGAAATTTCGTAGCCAAATTGAGCCATTGAAATCTTGCTCAGTCTAAAATATTGATAAGTCAAAGAAAAAATTAATCAGAGTGATGTAAGTTAAAAAGGATTGGCTGGTGATTGAAAAGGATTATATTGTTTCTAAAGCTATTAATAAAGTTGTGGCAAGTGTTTGAAGTGGTGATGAAACTGGGGGTGGATATATCCAGATGGTGAGGATATTCAAAGTCATGAAGATACTCCATATTTATTTAGTAGCTATTCATTGTTGATGCCAAAACCATTAAGGTTACTTTGTGTGCTTGTGAGATATAAAAGTTTGATGCTTTGACGACAACACAATAGGTAACACAAGTAACCATTAATAAATTGATATCTAAGAGGGGTTTCATTTCTTGTTTAAGGACTTTGAAGTCTTTTAATCGTCGTAGTGTGAAGAGAAGGAGAAGAAAAATTTCTAAGATAGTAGCACATATAAAAAAACACAACTAATACTCCAAAGAAGATGGTCGATCAACAAACAAAGCCACTACTAGTAGACCCTTGCATGCTTAAGAAGAAGAAGAAGAGGAGGAGGAGGAGGAGGAAGACAAAGAGGAAGAAGAACAGGAAGAGGAGGCAAGACCTTGTAAAAAATGCATAAACTTAAGATAATTTCAAGAAATCAAATTAATTGACATCATAAAGCCCTTAAAATAGAGTATTTCTAGAAAATAAAATAGTAAAAACAAATTATACGATGATTTACAGTTTTTTTTAGATTCATGCGACGTGAAGAAGAAAGTTTTGCCATAAATATTGTTATCTCCTGTATTCAGGTTATTAAAACAAAAACCATAAAGATGAAAACAGAAGAAAACATAAAATAAAATGATTCAAGTCCACATAGCACGTTTGTTCTTAAGAAATTTAATCCCCTCAAGTACCCGAGGTTGTAAATTAATTCCTCCAAAGATAAAATGGATTAAGCCTTAAATAAGTAGTTGTAACACCCCGGAGATTTTTTGAGCTAAGACTCAAACCCTTCTTCGTTGTGAGTAGGATTTTACCAAGGAATTTAAAATTTCTTTAGTATTAAGGTCAGGTCACTAGATATAGCACCTTTAGTTCCAAAAAGAATTAAAGAGAATTCATTTAAGTCGGTCCTTAGTTTTTTTATGTTTTGGGTCAACTTCAAACGACCATAACTTTCAGTACATGATGAGTTAGGAGACCCACAAGATATCAAATGAAAGATCTTTGAGCCCTCTTTCCAACGCCACTGAGTTTGCTAATTTTTGAGCTTGTACGAGGGAGATATGCCCTTTTGAAGTCAGGCTGTCCATTTAAGGAAAGTTACCTGAAAATAGGAGGGGTATTTTAGACTTTTCCTTACCGCCACTTTTTCTAAATGTGAATTACACCCAATTAAAGGTATAAACTGATTAGAATCAGTTTCATTCATCCCCAAAAGTGCTTAGGGTTTTAGAGAGATGATTCAAGAGGAGAAAAATTTCAAAGTTCAAGTGTTCGTTCAAGAAATTCAAGATTTCGCCAAGAACCTAGTTCTTTGACGTATGTAAGCTTCCATAGTGTTGGGTTTGTTCACCCACACACCAATCATGAGTTTCTTTTGAATATATATCCATAAATATTAAGCAATTTAATTTCTTGATAGGTGTTCTTGAAGTTTCCTTATCGATAAATTTTGATGTAAGATTCTACTTGGGTCAACTTCAAACGACCATATCTCTTAGAATATAAACAGTTATGTGGACCATAACCTATCAAATTAAATTTATTTGAATCTACTTTCCAACGCCACCAATTTCGCGTCAATCCAATTTCTGAGTAAAAAATTATGACCATTTTAGTAACTTGATAAAATGCTGTTACGAATTAGCCGATGGGAAAACATTAAAAAGGGTTGTTTTTGTCATTTTACCTCCAAGAAAATCCTAAACGAATTTCTTGACTAATAAAAGGCTCAAAACAATCAGATTTTCATATTTTAATCCATCATTCTCCTCTCTCTCAAACCCTAGGGCAAAAACCTAAGAAAAAGTCAAAGTAGAAGACTCCATTCAAGATTCTTGCAATATTTTTCAAGATTCTTCTTCAAGGTAAGTCTTTCTCCAAGAATTATATTCTTTTCAACTCAAATTCCTCCATAAAATTATGAATAACTAATGAAAATCATAATTCTTTGCCATAGAGGTTTCAAGAAACTAATTCAAGAATCTCAAGAGAGGTTTTGTTGATCGTTTACCTTCAAACTAGGGTTTCAAGGCTTCAAATCAAGTTCTTCTTCAATATTCTTTAAGGTTCTTCAAGAACATTGATCTTCCAGGTATGTAAGGCTATTATAGTGTTGGACTACTTCGTCCTTAAGCCCTACATCTTCTTTCAGATCAGTAAAAGAGTAATATAGGATTCTTTTCCTAGATTTGAGTATTCTTAAGATAAGTTGATTTTGATTTCTTGAGTTCACCTTTCGTTTAAAAATTATATTCCTAATTATTGAGTTTCTATATTTTTATACAGCTCCTTGAGTTGATTTGTTCATGTCTATAATTCAGCATGAACCCTATTTTGAGTTATAAATCTTGAGAAGTTTTTCAAAGCCAATACTTGAGTTTTGAATTAAGTTTTGAGAAAGTAAATATGATAATGAGAAGAGACGTATACATGAGTTCCATATTGTTATTTAGAACCTTGAGTCGAGTCGTTCATGCCCATATATTCCGCATGAACTCTATCTGTTGAGTATCTTTGAGAGGAGTAGTTTCTTCAAGTTCTAATTCTTGAGTATTAAGTTCCTAATCATTCTGGGATTATATTCATAATCATGGGGCTACTACATGTTATCCATGAAGGCCCTTGAGTTGAGTAGTTTATGCCCATAATTTCGCATGAACCATATGAGTCGAGCAATCTTGAGATGAGAGGTATCATTGAGTCCTTGAGTTGAGTAGTTCATGCCCATAATTCCGCATGAACCCTCTGAGTCGAGCATTCTTGAGATAAGTAGTATCATTGACTCCTTGAGTTCTAAAGTTGTTGAGTTCTAAGTATTGAGTTCTATGCATGGTTATTGAAAACCATGAATTGAGCCGTTCAAGTCCATAATTCGACATGAACCCTATTTTAAGAAGTCTTTTTAAAAATTATTTTAAAACTTGTTTTATAGACTTGAGCACTGAGTTGAGGAAGAGTGAGTTCATTTTCTTTAAAATGATCTATGGGAACTAAGTATTCCCTAGAGTAAATGTTTTTACATTGTAGATGAGAGGAACCTGAGATTTTGAAAAGTGTTTTGAGTAGTTTGAGTACCATGTCTTTTAAGAGAAAGATTTTTGAGTAATATTCTCAAAACAGAGAAAGAGTTATGTTTTTAAACATATAAGCTAGTTATATTTTTAGAGTAGTATTGAGCACCGATATGGGGAAGAGTTCTAACAACTCATAGCCCCCATAAACCATGTAGCTAACTTAGGTAGAAAGGGTCAGACTTTTTAGACGATTCCTTAATGCTTTTAGCATAGACTAGTGGATCCACTTAGTAGTAGGTTCTATACCCCGGCAAAGAATAGGACAGTTCTGGCAGCATGGGCTAGACGTTGTATAATCACATAACTCATAGTAATGGTTGTCATATAGAGAATCTCCCACATAGTAATATTGTATTTTTATAATTTAAATTGAGTTATTATTGTATTATTCAATATAATTGAGTTATTATCTAGTGTTTTAAAATTTTCCATATATTGCATATTTTATTATTGCTTTTCCTTCAGTATCTTTAGTTGAGTATCTTAAGTTGAGTACCTTTGAGTTGAGTATCATATCTATGAGTTGAGTATCTTATTCTTGAGTTGAGTTTAGTTGACTGAGTTGAGAAGAGGTAAATATGTTTCTTTTTTATCAAGTTCAAGCTTATGTTATGCTTTAGTTCCCCTTACATGCTCGTACATTTCATGTACTGAGCCATATGGCCTGCATCATTTCATGATGCAGATACAGGTATTTAGGATCATCAAGAGGCGGTTCGTTGAGGTTATGTGATATTCCAGTCAAGTTTGGTGAGCCTTTTTGAGGGTTCACTTGGGAACCAACAATGGTTCTCGAGTGTCGGCCATGTCCAGGGTGTAGGCTCGAGTCGTGATAGTGGCGGTACCTAAAACTTTGATAATTTCAGTAAACTCAAAGTACAGTAATGAGATCACAAACATAACCTAAGTCGATCAACAATTTTATTTGTAAGAAATGTATGTAGAAGAATAGAAAATTTTAATTTTTAAAACTAAGAGAAATACTCTCTATTATAGCCTACCAATAGGTGTGAACATACCTGTTCAGAACAAACATGTATGTTCAGAACAGTGGTGTCTTTTGAAAAAAAAGTGTCTGTTCTGAAGGAATAGGCCCCTTCTGAGCTGCTATCAAATTATACTGTTACACAAATCTTCAAAATAATTTCATTATGCAAATACAAATTAATTCGGTTAATTATTAATTAATATTACGAATTAATTTTATGAAAAAGGAAATTAATTAATGAGATTTGATTAAATAATTTTTTCCAAAAAAAATTAATAGTCAATCACATCATTTGTTGAAGCCAAAGCCCAAGCCAAATTTGATACCCACCGAGCAACAACGACAACGCATGGGGGCATCCTCTATTTAACCTTTTATGAGATAAAGGAAGTGTTTCCTAATACAAGGACAAACCTTTTCCATTCTTATAAAAATATGAGAGAAATGACTTTTTCATTTTCTGACTTTTCATTTTAAATGACTCTTCATTTTCCCTCGAAATTGGTTCCCTCACATTTTCCAATTTCTCATTCATTCTTATTTCCCATTCACACTTTGCTAAAACCCAACAATCCTTCACATGAATTTGGAATGCCTATTGTTAAAACATATGCATTAAAAACTTGTGTGTCTCGTAAGTAAGGATTAATTGCATTAGGATAAGTAGGTTTCCCTTTGTACTTTCCATAATGGATAATATTGGGTCAATGGATAAATTTGATATATTTAGATCATTGAGCTTTGGTGTATACCTAGACAACATAAGTCACACAATCAATCCTTGAACTATTTTTGGTTCTCATTGTTTTGTTCGTTTCAACCATGAACAGGTATTGGTTTATAAGTGTGTAGAGAACTGTCCTTACTAGATTCACCTTGAAGCGGCTTATACTTCACACTTACATAGGTGATTTCTAAACATGCTATCCCATAGATACATTATTTTATATACCATGTATCAAACTTAGAAACCATTAAAAAATCCTAATGTCTTTGTCCTTGTTTTTTAAGAGAAGAAAATTAAGAAAACAACTGAGAAACACTTTCAGAGAAAAAATATTGTAGTATAGTCAAAGGGAATTATTTATTAATAATTCAGAGACATACATTTATAAATATAATTTCTAAACAAAAATTTAAAAATATGTTACAAAATTATCAGTAAAATTCAAATAAAAAATAAATAGAACTAACTACTAAATTCAAGTCACATAGGACTTTAATAATGTAATTTAAAAAACCTAAATTTACCCAACTGTTTTATTTTTGCAATATCCTGAGACGTATTCTAAACACTCCTCCTTGGATAAGGAATTGTAGTTTGTAGTATCATCTGAAAATGACCTTGTGAACAAATCTGTCAATTCATCTTTTGTCTTACAAGGCTTGTGTGAATCTTTTGAATTAAATGAAAACTTACGTCTCATTTCAGCTTGTAAAATCTCTTGCTTAGTAGAATCAAAGATTCGACAATTTTTGTCTCCAAATAATAATATAAATTCATTTTCTATTAACTGATCAACACTAACAAACTTTTATGTATATCAGGACATAATAAACATCTGGAATTGATTTTGTACCTAAATTTGTTTTAATTGCAACCGACCCTTTTCCTTTTGCGGGAATACAATCATTGTTCCCAATTTTGACTTTCTTATTTTCATATAAATGAACTCTTTAAAATGATTTCCTTCATATGTCATTTGGTTTGTACAACCACTATTGGTCATCCAAAAATCAAATTTTTTTGTTGAAAAATAAGTTGCCACAGATAAGTGGTATTGCTCTTCTTCAGTAACGACTTGGGCAACTGTTTCATCTTTTTGAAATTTGCTTTGGTAAATCACAACTTCATGACAAAGTTGTTTTGAGATCTTGCACTGTGCATTGGTCTTTTCCAATATTTATATAGAGAATGTCCATTTTAACCACAGTGTTGACAAGGTGGTTAATTTTTCAAAAAGTTACCCTTGCTTTGAGTTTTGTGGCTAGCTACTAATTCTCCTTCAACCATTCCATATTTCCTCATAAGCCTCCTTTGTTCCTATGCATCTTATGAATTTAACAATCCTGCTAAGGTAATTTCGGACAAATCTTGTGTTTTTCCAAGGTAGTTATACATGTTTCATATCTTTTGGGTACTGTAAAAAGAAAATTTTTTTTCAAAAATTCTTGTATTTTTTAATTTAGTTCCTAGTAATCTTACCTTGTTGGCAAAACTAAGCAATCTATAAGAGTATTCCTTGATTGTTTATGACTCGTTCATTCTCTGCAATTTGAATTCTCTCATTCAATGTAATGCCTTCATTCCTCGTATTCATTCATCTCCAACATATTCTTTCTTAAGATAATTCCAAATTTATTTTGGTGATGTGAGCATGATGATTTTCGTGAAAACAATTGCCGAAACAACAACAAAAAAAGTTGCTATTGCCTTAGACTTAACGGTTTTCTTTTCCTTGTGACTCTTGATTTGGGCCACAGTGGGATTATTTGGCAGCAAATTTATTTTATACTTCTCTTCCACAGCTTGCCAAAGATCAAGAACTTCCAAGTAGGTTTCCATTCTCACATCCCCTAATTGATGCTTCTCACCATCAAAAATAGGAGGAACCATTCGTGAAGAACTATATTTGGAATCCATTTTTATACTCACATGTCCCTCAAGAAGAAGGCTCTAAATAACAATTTTTGGTTTTTCAATAAAGAAAATTAAGAAAATAATAGAGAAACACTTTGAGAGAAAAAATATTGTAGTATAGTCAAAGGGAATTATTTTATTAATAATTTAGAGACTTACATTTATAGATAAAACTTCTAACTAAAACTAGAAAAATATGTTACTAACTTATCAGTAAAATTAAAAAAGGAAAAAAAAAGAACTAACTCCTAAATTCAAGTCACGTAGGACTTTAATAACATAATTAAAAAATCATAAAAGTAGCTAACTGTTTTATTTCTGCAATATCCTAATACATATTCTCAAGAATCCTTATTATTGAACATTGTCTCATAATGAGAATGGACCATTAAATGATTTTTGACAATGTTGAACCGTCATTAATGTAACACCCCGTATTCTCCATATGCTAGTTCTATTCATATTACACTTGACATAGTATTGTCATACAGGTGAGGGACCAAGTTTCTTATAGTAGCAGTGATGATTTGAGTTAAATGGGAAGGTGATATGATGCCCACATCTTTCAGCATGTATATGTCAGCGTTAACCTCGGTAGAAGTTTTTCAACTCGAGATAGTAAGGTGGGATTAGAGGTTAAAGTTCAAAGTGAAGTATTAAGTTAAAGAAACAGGGATTAAATATTAGAAAATTGAATAAAATAAGTGAGTTGTTTGTGTGACTTAACTAAGCTAGTAGGTGACAAGTAAGTGTATCACCTACTTAGACTTATTGACCAGCCTAAAGAACCAAGTAGGTGGATAAACTACGAAGACTCTTTTCACTAGATTATTGGGCAAAGTACACTACCACATACTTGCGTTAATTATGACCCAAATTGAGTAAAATAGAGGGTTAATTGGCAGCAAGCTCCAACAAGTGTTGAAGTCCTAAAAGTCCCAAGTAAAAAGACTAGGTAGGTGAGTCACTTACTTGACAATTTATGGCCAAAAATTAGCCAAGAAAGTCTGCCAATGCAGGTTTCTTTTAAATTGTTAAAGATCAGTTCCTTTGCTTCATTTTTAACTTGTACAATTTCATATTCGTTAAGTTTCACACAACAACCCTAAAACACTTTAGGGTTCTTGAATATTGTCCCCCTTTTCAAGTAAAAGTTTTAAGGAATGTTTAAGTTCTTGAAGTACAAGTTTAGAGGATAAATTTCCAGAAACTAAGGTAAGACTACTACCCATTTTGGCCTCTATTTAAATATAAATTTGGGGAGGGGGGGGGGTAGAATTTTGTATGCATTTGTCTAGAACTCATGGATGGTGATGAATCCTTGAGTTCAATATTATCCTAATATGCTGAAGGATTTTTGGGGATTGATAGTTGTTGCCTTATGTACATTGTTGTTGGGGACAACATGGGTATCTTGGCAAAGGATACATGAAGTTCTATTAATGTATATAAGGAGGGTGTGGAAATTCACCATTTGTATAATAGTTGTATGGGCCTACTATCCGTCAAGTATTTCAATATTGTTTTACTATGCCCTTCATGTCATTAGGGTTCAACATTAGTTTAATCATGACCTATATTGTAGATTAACACAAAAAATTAAACAGTCTCTTGGGGGAAAAGAACACATGCAAGAAAACACCAAGAGAAGATTCATCAGTTGGGTTATTCAGACTTCACCCTATCACTCACAATCCATTTACCCCACCCCCAACAAAAATAGATGCAATTGTCCCCAATGCATACAGAAACAGTAAAAGTAAATGGATTGGGTGAAGCAAACCTATGGCGCAAAGCGCCGGCGAATCATCAACAAGCAGGGGGGTCCGATTTCCCGGAGCCCGCTAGAACAATAGTGGGGGCACCCTCAGTAGTGCCCACATCAAAAATCATAGCACCCTCATTAGTGCTCTCTAACAATCTCTCCGCACCATCAGTAGTGCTTACCATGTCCCTCAAAATAGGCTGAACCTCTGCAACTGGGGCAGAGCTCAATGCCCGTGCAACTCTCTCACGCACCCTCTGCTGGAGCAACTCTTCGTCTACAATCGAAGCCCTCCTAGCCTCCTTCTCCTGCCAACGCTGTCTCTTGTGAGCTTTCTCTTCCTCCGTGCAATGAGAATAGTGCCGCTTGCCTTTGGCATGTGTCGGTGCAGGCCCCTCCTCGGCGGTCCCACTGAATAGAGAGTCTAGCACTGTATCATCAGCCAGTGCAGTAGGAGCAGCCTGAGTCTCAACTGAAGGTGTAGCAAGAATGGCATCAACGTCAGTCCGGAGGCTGGCTATGTCAGCCTGCAAAGTAGATAGGTCTATGGCCGGAGCTGATCACTCGAGGACTCGCAACTCAAAGGCATCAAGACGCTTAATAACAGCCAGTACCTTCCGGTCCATCATCCCCTCCATCCTGCGCTCCATCCTAGCCTAAGACTCGGCTATCAACTTTTGCATCCACGACTGGATATGATGCAGCAGTGTGGCCATCTGTGCCTCTAACTTCTGTACTCTAGCCATCGGGACAACAGTAGCTCCTAACTGTGGTGTGGACCGGGAAGAGTTAGGAGCCATACTAGCTACCTGAGATGAGGAGCCCGGGACAACATTGGTGTGGTCTGGGATCATGGAGTCACCGCCCTATGCCTGCCCCACTGTGTCTGCAAGATCGGTACCCAAGGGAGGTACCTCAATCTGGGGCTCTCTGCGAGGTGCTACCACATTTGCCTCATCTCGAATAAGGCCAATGTCTAATGCCCCTGTAGGGTGGACTAACTTGTCACAATGCCAGATCGGCTCTCCAGAGTCCCTGCACAAATGAAAAATTAGACATAGGAAGGGGTAAGTAGTGGAGGTTCTGAAAGCCCTCTCGTGAATTTCTGCCAGCAGCATCCGGGCAAAGTCGATCTCCACTCCTGCTACTAGTGCTGCAACCATGACCGCTCTGTCCCAAGTTACTTGATTATCAGCTTTTGTAGGTGACACTCTGTTACGCACCAGCAGCCAAAAGAACTTGGCCACAAAATTTAGTGTGGCCTTCCAGATGCCCAACCGTGGAGCGGCAACCCATTCTGCACGCTCGCCATCTGCAGCAATGTACCTTGTCAACCATTGTAGAACAGCCTCTCACTGCTCAGCATTCCTCTGGAAAGCGCCACTCCGCACGATGTCCCATCTGTAGTCAAACTCAGCTGTGTTGAGAGACCAAGAGTGACCCGTAGTAGGACCATAGAGAAAGCGTCTGATCGTGGCAGGTGATATGACCACCGGGCACCCTCGAACCAAAGTGGAAGTGAGCGGATCCTGCGCTAGTTGGTTTGACCGCTTGGAAATGGAACCGTGGAGAGTGGCAGCATAGGAAGCATAGAACTCCCGCACAATCTCCTCGTTGTACATCCCTGGGTCTCGAGCCATCCAGTCACACTTGTGAAGGTTTAACAGCCGGTGAATGTCTGGAACAGTATGCAGGCTCCCCATGAGGACTCTGCGCTTCTCTGTAATTAGTCGGGCCATCTTTTGTTAGTCGTTGACCATCTTAGCATCCCGATAGATTTGCCATTGACCTTCTACACACCACCTATTTAGCTCACCGGCTACAGGAGTGGGGTCATCATTCTGTGGTGGAGGTATGGACTCTGAGCTAGTTGCCTCATCAGACGAGGCTGCTTGGTCATTCTCTCTCGACCCGGTGGATGATTTGGCATTGGACCCTGTAGCATGGGCAGACTCGGATCGTGAAGAGTGGGCGGACTCGGAGCCTGACGCATGGGCAAACTCAGACCCGGACATAGACCCTTCTGAACTGGAAGCAGCCTCAGTTGGTGACCCGATCAGTGTGTGCTCCTCATCAGACTGGGAGACAGTGACTATGTAGGGAAACACCTTCCGGGGGGTGCCGCTGGGTGCAGCGCGGGAAGTCCTAGGGTTGAGAGGCACATATGTTGGATCAGTGTTGGCGTCTGTATCCTCATCAATTAACCAGAAACTAGGGGCAACAGATTGGACTTGCCCCGTTTTGAGTAGGTGACCAGCTTCTTGGGTGCCATCGTACCTGCGGGAACGATATTAGTGCCAAAACTAACCATACGCAGCAAAAAAACTTTTAGAATTGGTAACGACCCTCAACTAAGTCCACAGAAAAAATTCAGACAGATGCTACAGTGGTCATCCACGGAGGATACCTACAGTCCGTAGACTGATCTACTGTCCGTGGATCTCTTCCGTGGATCAGGGGGCCTGTCATATAGGTCACAGATGGAAACCACGGAAGTGCAGAACGGTCCGTAGATGAACCTACGGACTGTAGTCCACCTCCGTCGTTTCACACTTGGTGAAATTTTGCATGTGCATCCATTTACGAACCCCATCTACGGTCCGTAGATGGATCTACGTTCCGTAGACGGGGTATCGTGGATGCCATCTGTGCCAGGTATCATACATTTTTAGCCTTTGTTTTCAACATTAACACAATCTCATCATGCATTTACAACATTAAATTATGCTAGTTCTTCATTCTTAAGATTCCGACCGATTATTATACCAAACAATTTAGACTAGTTGTGGAACCCTAAGTCAAAACTAGCATATAGTTTTTACGATCACATACAATAATGCTACACAATCACTATCTATCGTTCCAATGGCATTGTATTTTTCAAGTTTATCATGCAATTTCATCTAACAATTACCCAAGGTCAAGATCCAACTCCCGATTTCTATATTCAATCTATGAATCGAAATTCAAAGTGAATGGAAAGTCTATTACCTTACAAGCAACAAGGAGTGGGGTGATTGCGTGATTATACTAAGCTTAGCAAGACCAAGGAGTCACCTCTTCGTTACTGACCAAACACCGGACCTTTTTTATTAGATTATGGGATGGGCTGTATTTGAAATGGAAGGGAAGTTGGGGAATTATGGAAGGGATGATATTATGGAGTAGTTATGGAGTGATTTAGGGAGGTTAGGGAATGTTAGAAACGGTTTTCGGAGTAATGGAGGGAAGGGGAATGGTTTAAAACAAATGGGGGTTTTTAAATGGGGGATCCGGGTCGGGTCAGACAGCCTGAGGGGATGGACTCACGAGACCCCGTCTACGGTCCGTGAGTTGATCTACAGTCCGTAGATCAGCCGTAGATCACTCATACACTTGAAACTTTAGAAACTTACCTGGGATCTACGGGCACCATTTACGATCCGTTGATGAATCAATGGACCGTCGATTGTGTCCGTAGACTTCTGCACCAGACCATTTTCTACAGAATTTTCGTGGTGTACCTGCACCTGTAGCAACCAATAGGCTATTCTTTTTACATTTTCTGGACACTTTTTTAGGCACGAACCCTATTCTAATTCTAGCCAACACTAGTACAAAACTAAAACAACTATCAAATTTGATACATGGAATAAATCGAACAACGCAAACTACTACAGAAAAAAGAAAACTATATCCTATCGTTGGCTAGATTGTACATCTTGGGTTGCCTCCCAAGCAGCGCTTGATTTAACGTTGCGGCACGACGCAGACCTCTTGATTACTCAGACTTCATCAAGATTGTAGGCCTCAATCACTTTTTGCTCGGTTTCAGAATTTCCCAAATAGATCTTGATCATTTGCCCGTTTACCATGAACCTTGTTCCATCCTTTTTTTTTTCTAGCTCAACCGCCCCATGGGGGAACAAATTTGTGAGCAAAAATGGTCCGGTCCATTTGGACTTGAGTTTGCCTGGAAACAAGCGCAACCTAAAGTTGAATAGAAGCATAAGATCACCAACCACAAATTCTCGCTTTTCAATTCTTTGATCATGATACCTCTTCACCTTCTGTTTGTACAAAGCTGAACTTTCATAAGCTTTTAGGCGAAACTCATCAAGTGCATTCAAGTCATCCATTCTTTGATTAGATGCGGCGCCCCAATCCAAATTTAATTTCTTCATTGCCCACATCGCCTTATGCTGTAGTTCTACTGGTAAATGACAAGACTTCCCATATACAAGTTGGTAAGGAGACATACCTATGGGGGTCTTGTATGCAGTGCGATACGCCCATAGAGCATCATCAAGCTTCTTTGACCAATCCGTTCTATTGGCATTCACAGTCTTCGCCAATATCTGTTTGATCTATCTGTTGGATACTTCAACTTGACCACTAGTCTGTGGATGGTAAGGGGTGGCTACCCTGTGGCGGACACCATATTTCTCAAGTAGTACCTTGAACAACTTATTACAAAAGTAAGAACCTCCATCGCTAATAATAGCCCTCAGTGTACCAAATCTGGAGAAGATGTTCGTTTTCAAGAAAACGGTGACACTTTTACCTTCATTGTTGGAGAGCGCAACTACTTCCACCCACTTCGATATATAGTCAACCGCAACAAGAATATACTTCATCCCATATGAACTCACGAATGGACCCATGAAATCAATGCCCCATACATCAAACAACTCTATCACCAATATAGGATTCATAGGGAGCTTTTGCCTCTTTGAAATGCCTCCTTCTCTTTAGCAACGCTCACAAGACATGGCGAAATCATGAGCATCTTGGTGGATGGTAGGCCAGTAGTATCCACAGTGCAAAATCTTATGTGTAGTCCGAATACCACTATGATCCCCACCAACAGGCGATGAATGGCATGCCTCAAGTACACTCAACATCTCAACCTCGGGCACGCAGCGACGAATAATCCCATCAGCACAACTACGATACAAATAAGGTTCATCCCAAAAGAATTTCTTCACATCATGCATAAACTTTTTCTTTTGGTGAAAAGACAAATCGGGTGGCACAATATCGCTTGCCAGATAATTAGCAAAGTCCGCGAACCAAGGAATCAGATCATGAGAAGCAGCCAATACCTGTTCATCTGGAAAAGCATCATTAATTTTAGCCCTATCTCCAAGCTTTAGCATAGCCTCTTCCTCTAATCTGGACAAGTGATCGGCAACTTGATTTTCGGTTCCCTTTCTATCTTTTACCACAAAATCAAACTCTTGCAGCAACAGTACCCATCTAATAAATCTTGGTTTTGCATCCTTTTTTGCCATCAAATACCTCAATGCAGAGTGGTCAGTATGCACTATGACCTTAGTACCAAGCAAGTAGGAACGAAATTTCTCAAATGCAAAAACCACCGCAAGGAGTTGTTGTTCGGTCACAGTATAAATCTTCTGGGCCATATTTAGAGCTTTGCTAGCATAGTAAATAGGGTGAAGAATTTTCTCTCGCCTTTGACCCAATACTACACCAAGCGCCACTCCACTCACATCGCATATTAATTCAAACGGTTATCCCCAATACGGTGAAATAATGATAGGTACTGTAACCAACTTCTCCTTCAGCTCTCCAAATGCTCTAAGACAAGCATCATCAAAATAGAACTTACTCTCCTTCTCGAGCAGTTTGCACAAAGGATGTGCAACTTTTGAGAAATCTTTGATGAATCTCCTATAAAAAGCTGCATGTCCAAGAAAACTTCTAACACCTTTTATTGAAATGGGTGGCGGAAGTTTTTCTATTACCTCAACTTTAGCTCTATCAACCTCAATACCTTTCTCTGAAATTCGATGTCCCAACACTATACCTTCTTTAACCATGAAGTGACACTTCTCCCAATTAAGCACTAGGTTGCAATCTTCACACCATTTAAGCACCTCGGCCAAATGATCTAGACACCGATCAAAAGAGTCACCTACAACTGAAAAATCATCCATGAACACTTCAATAGTGTCCTCCACCATAT